>OZ016501.1:4479418-4689418 GCA_963966595.1 Physocephala rufipes | reverse complement strand
TTAAGTGCTGAGCTAATTCTGAGTTTGCTAAAATATTCTAAAGATTTCTAAATGATGGAGTATTGTTTTCGTAAAGCAGATTACTTTGTGAGATAAAGAAGTTATCAAATAAGAGTGTATTGTTTTTGCAACGAAATCCGAGATTTTCTTAGTGAGAAATGAGAATAAGAAAGATGATGATGATGATGAAGAAGAAGAAGGGACCTATGCAACAACAAAAGTTTAAGATAAAAGAAAAGTGTTTCTGGGAATAAGCTAAATCGGCTTAAAGTTGTAACTAAAATCTTATAGAATTTTGATTAATGAAATTTTTGTTAAGAATTTTGGGAAAATAATATGAGAATAATAATCAGAAAAACAATCAGAATCACTAAAGATAACTGGAATAATAACAACAACAATCAAAATAATACTAGCACAATCAAAATTTTAAATAAAAACAAGAAGATAAGGATACCGGCGTACTATTTCATACCTGTGTCAGTTTCGTGGTGAAAACAATGATGATAATAAGACGTCAGATGCTGAACAATCCACGTCTTCAATCTACCTATCTATCTGTTTAGTGCCTAGATAAGCGAATAAATGAATGACTGATGAATAGATAGAATGAGAAGGTTGGTTGGATGGGATGGACGGTTAGAATGAGATGAATAACATGATGATAAGGAGCTAAACAATTCGAAAGTTACTTGATCTGTTTGCGGTTTATTTAAGGAATGTTTAAATAAAAGATATTGGAACGAATTTCCGTCATCGCTTGTCAGGTTTAGTTTGTAGACGAATTTGCTCAATATGATAAATTTGTACAGTTAGGAAAGAAAAGTTAAACAAATGCTAAAAAAGTTAGCTTTTAGTTATTTGAATACTCTTGAGATACTTATGTATAATTCTTTTATCACTGTAAGCGATTATGTTTTTGCAAAAAAATTGTTGGAGATGGTAAATTATTTCTTGTTTTGTGACAAGTATTTTTGTGGGCTTTTTTAATTTTGTCGATTTTCTTAATGATTTATAGTACTCAATGGAATTGAAACAGAAAAAGATTAATTATGAAATGTAATAATTTTTTAGTTGCCTTTTCAGTTTACATTTCATAATTTTTTTATGATTTTCATTGTTATTTTATGTTTCTTTTTCGAAAAGAAATTTCATCAATATTTTTTTTTGCAAATTTTTCACAGAATTGTTTCTTCTCTTCCTTTTTGTTTGACATGAAGTCTCACGAAGTTTTTATTATACAAATTATTACGCATTATTATCACGCATTGAATTCTCATTTTTTGATTTCTTTCTTACAATAGTAAAACAATTATAAAGAGGCTGCCCGCATCTTTTGCTATGGATTTAACATAAATGGCAAAATTCTAAAACACCAATAGAAACAAAGTAAATACAGAAGGTTTAGGTAATGTGTGAGTAGTTATTCCTTCCTACCAATGTGCGTAATTCCTTGTAAAACTATATAATGTTTTATGTAAAATCATACATATCCTTTATAAAGAGCGCCCTTTCTAAACGACTGATTTTAATTGAGCGGTTTTTGAGTTATAAGCAAAAGAGCTTCTGCGGCATAATCGACTGAAAGCAAAATAGAGAGACAACCAACTTGCTGTCAGAACAATTCGAAATTTAAACTTTTAATGGTTAGCGCATTTTTTTTTTGGTTATGTGAGATACATAAGTATAGACAAAGCGGTTTGAAGTATCGACAAAATTTTGTGGTGGCTAAAACAACAATTTCCTTATTCCGCACAAGATAGTAAGGAAGGGAAAGAGAGAACTATGACTTAATGATGACGTTTTTTAGACAAACCTTTGAACATTTTAAGGTCTTCACAGAGTTCATAACTTGAAAACCGCCGTTGTTGAAATCTAGGATTTTATTAGTTTTTTATTGTATTAGATTTTATTATTTTGTTAGTGGTAGCTTTCTGTTGTATTCGTTTTTTTGTTATTCTTTATTTGATTAAATTTTTATTAATAATATTTTTTTTTGCTTTTAATTAATTAATTGTTTTATAAATTCGCTTTTAAATTTAGTTTTTATTTTGTTACAAAACAAAACTTTTCAGTTTTTAAAAATTTTAAATGTTATTTTGAAAGTTTTATTGAATTGTTGTTGCTTTTATTAATTGTTTCTTATTTGTTTTTCTATTTGTTAGTTTCTAAACTTTAAAGTTCGGCTCAAAGGCCGAACCCTAAACAAAAAGAATAATTTTTTAAAAAACTGTATTTTTTTGTAACTGTGTTGGAATTTGTGTAAATTTCTCTTTTTTAATTTCTCGTATTTCCGCATTTATTGTTTCTCTTTTTAAGTGAGTCGCTTGCTTGATATTTACTGATTTTCGTTGCTTGGCTTTGGCTTTTAAGAGATCTTTTTTCTTTCACTTTCAAATAAATAGGAATTATTTATTTGTTTTTTTTTCGCGTCCTAGAATTCAGGTTTTGATAAATTCCGTTGTATTTTTGTCTTTCTATTTTGTAGAAATTAGTTTCCGGTTACTTTTTTCTTATTTCTAAGAGGTTTCTCTTATTTCTAAAAGATTTTGTTGTAAAGTTGATAATTAATAAAAAAACGACACTATTACCCAGATATTTTTTGACCCAGATTTTTGCCCTCTGCCTTTTTTTATTTATTTAATTCGCATCGCAAAATATTTTCTGATTCAGTTTTGAGTTTATTTTAGAATTTCTTTTGTCATTTGGAATAAATTTCTCTGGAAGTTTACATAAATTTTTCCAATTTTTAACGCATATTTTGTAATTAATATATTAATATAAATTATATAAAATTTTTGAGAGTTGAATATTTTGTTATTAATACTTTAAAATATTTATATTTTCCAATTAAACGTAAATTAAATTAAGTTTTGAAGTAAAATATGTGTAGTCATATATTTTAGAAACGATTTTGTAATTGATTTTTATATAAAACAATGATAAAACTCGAAACATAGAATTCTGAAATTTTTAGATGATTTGGTTTTTTTAAGTTTTGCCTATTTTCAACAGAATATTCTAATTTAATGCTTAATTAATTCATCAAAAGCGACATAACGCGATTCAACTTGAACTTGAAAGTTGAAAAAAAGAGGAAATTTCTATATTCAACGAACAAACATTCTATTTATTGATTTGTTGTATTATCTATTTTTTATTGAAATGAAGTGAAAAGAAGCAGACATGTTTTGAATATTAATTAAATAAAATTGACTTTTAAACACTTTCTATTATGGCAACATAAGCGACAACAGCACCGGTAGCAGCAGTTTGAAGCCAATAAGAATAATTTTAAAATATCTAAAAAGAAAAACAACAATAACTACAGATTACAGCCAATATGTTAAAATAATAGTTAAATAATCGATTAAAATGCAGACCGACGCAATATACGCAAAGCAAGATTGACAAATTGATTATTGATTAACAGACTAATGACAAGATGTTAGAAAGACAACTGAAAGATTACAAGACGAAGAAACAGACAGACGGACGTAGACGTAGACAATGGCAATAACAGACATGAAAAAGCACCGCTAATAAATGGAAAAAGATACCGATAAAAATTGATCAACGAAGAACCGCCGACCAAAAGATATCGAGAGAATTGTTTACCACTAGAAGGTAATGCTCTGCCCTATTATCGAACCATTATTATTTGTTCAATTGGGCCACAAAACGGACTTATTACAAATGCAGACGCGTTGCTCGGACTTGTTCTTATTACATCACTATCCATTAACGCATAAACGACGTATGGACGCGATTGAATGATTTTTATACTGAAAGACTGAGCGACTGAAATGACAGAATGACTGAGCAGCATATAAATTGTAACAGCCTTTCGTTGTTCCCCCATTCGTATATTAGTTTTGAGCAGAGCCTTCGTCTGCACTCGCGCGACAACAAAAATAACAACTAGAATTTTCTTTTCTCCTTTTTTGTTTCTATTACGATTTCTAAACAAGTTTTATGTGTTAACCACGTTTAGATATTTATCGTATTGCGCGCCCACAGATATAGAAACGTGTTTAGAAATATTGATAGTAATTTCAACACCGAACTGAGCTGAGCTAATCTAGGCTTGGCTTAAATCAACTTAACTTAATACCATATTGATTAAAAGAGTTTCTTATTAACCCTTTAATGGCATATAATTACCAATTGAAAAAAATGTTACGCGCTTTTAATTGAAATCTTTTTTAAATCTCAGCAATTAATACAATAAATGTAATGAATGTTTTGTTAAAATATGTAGAAACAATTCTTTAGCAATAATGAAATTTATATATTTTATTTAAACAAACTTTAATTTATTTTACATTATTTTTACTTAATTTTTTATTTAAGTGAACATTTTACCAAAATTTTAACTAATTTGTTTTACTGTTTAATTAATTTTTCATAAAACAAATTCATCTCTCTTTTAATTTTCCAATTTTGCAATAAATTTTTGCAAATATTTTATTAATTTTCAATAATAAAAAATTATTATTAATTTCAATTTAGTTTCGAATATTATTTTATATATAAACAATAATAAATTTTGCAAGTATTTGCAACAACATGTGGGGGTGTGCAGGGAGGGTTAATATTGGTTTCTCGGAATCGATTGTTTTTATTTCAAATCAAAATTTAATTCTTCAAATGATGAATGATTTTGTGGTTCCTGTGGGGAGGAGGAGAAATATAAATATATGGAAAATCCAGAAATTACGCTATAACAAAACGAAAGTACGAAAAACAAAATTCATAATTAATTTTTTTAATGACCGGGGGCACCAGCAGTCCGCCCGGAATTTGTCAATATTTTGACGAAGAATTTCTTACCACAAATTCGATTTAGATGCAGTTTTAAGGGCAGGAAGATGCAATTTACGGGATTATCTTATATATCATGAGCTGAAGTAGTAGCTGTCATTGTTCTTGTTTTTGATACAGGCTTTCACATTTTTATTGTGGTCACGGAAGTTGTCACGGAATGAGGTTTTACTTTAATCTTGCCTCGTTTAAGAATAAACTGAAATATATTTCACATGAATTTTTTATAGATTCTTCCCATAATTAATGAACCGTTAAATCCTTATGAGCATCGATAATGTTATAATTTTATAATTTAGGATGTAACTTCTCTACTTACTGTTTTATTTATTTATTCATTCTTAGCAAAATCTTATCGTAATATTTTTTCAAGAAAAAGATAAAATTTTGCATTATTTAAGATTCTTCCTCCATTCAAAAACAAAATCATTATTATTTTGTATTTATATCTCTTTAACTTTTAATGATTATGTCGATGACAACGTGGTTACGGCTTTTGATGGATAATCGTTGCTTTAATTGCTTAAAATGGATAATCGTTGTTCAAATTGCTTGTTTCTAACGAAATTTTTTCTTCAAAAAATTAGTTTGATTTTATCGTATCGTAAAATTATCATAATATGAAATGTTCAACTTGAACTCGTTGCAGTCAATGGAAACTGAACAGACTTTAGCACACACTAAAGACATATACACACGTGCATAGACACATCGTAGGCACACATCCCAATACGACACGAAGATACGACGTATTTGTCTATAAAAAATAGTTTAAAAAACACATTCTGCGATTTTTGCGGTGATTTCTTTTTTTGTAAAAAACCAAAACTAGTTCAATAGCAAATGCATAATTAAAAACTTTAACGATCCGATGTCGGTACTGAGGTACTGGGTATGTCATTCCCCTTCCAACGACTTTTTATTTTGATTGATTTTTCGATATTATTATGAAATGTATATTTGTGCCAGATGGAATCAATCGGTTTTTGCTTTACTGCTTAAAAGTAAAAAACTCTTCTTTATAATCGATTTGGGTTGATTTATTGACGTCATTTTAATTATTATTGAACGATTTAGTTTGCCCTGCTTCTTTTTTTATTTGCTGATAGTCTTCTTTTTATACTTACTCTGTATATACTTCGAAATAAAAGATGCTTCCAAAGGACAAAACACTTTAGAAAGTTTGGGCTGAGAAGTTTTCTGTATCGTACGAGTTTTTAAATACGAAATTAAAAGAGTTGAAAAAAACTTTAGAGAGTTAAAGATATCATTTTTTTTGTAAGCAGAATTTTTAATCTTGTTTCTTAATATTATTTTTCTCGTCTTATTTAAAAAATGAAACAAGAAACAAGAAACTTTTCAAACTGCGATATATTCAAACTGTAAATTCTTTTCTCAACTGAATTTTAATAGAAATGATTTTATTTGAGAAACGACATTTTGCAATCCTTTTAATTGCAATTCGTCAAGGAATTTTTAATTTATTTTATTTATTTAATTCAAATCCTAATGGACTGAAATCTTTTTATTTTGTTTCTTAAAAGAAGATAAAAAAATCAATAAATATCGAATTGCAAATATTTTGTTTTTATAAATTCGTATATAATCTAATTGCAATTTTTAGTATTAAAAAATAACTCAAAAGAATTAATATTAATTTGATTAGATTTGGAATTTAAATTGAAATATTTTTTTAATTAAAATAAATTTTTTTGCAATATTAAACAATGTTTGCTGATGTTTTTGATCGATAACAATTATTTCTTTGTACATACCTGTTGGCCTTAAATTGTATTCAAGTAATCGTAAAAGTATTTTATGCGATCTCTTTACTCTTTTAGATTTACTCTTTTTTTAAAGATGTTTGAATTAAATAATAAATATTTTTTTAATTTATTTGTTTTAATTAAAATGACTTTAGGGACCTTGGAAATATTGCCTTGAATTTTAATAGAGACACCTTTTATATATAGTCGAATTTTTAATTTTTGGTTCTGATTTGATTTGATTTTTAGGAACAGAATTATTTCAAATATTTTTAAAAATTTTTTATACATTAAAAAAGGGTGACACAATAATAATTCAATTTTGTTTTCAATACAATTTTTTTCAATTGTGCTTTAATAAATTAAAAATAATTTCATTAAATAATGTAGAACTAACTAAGTCAAGGTAATAAATGTCAATTGTTTTTTTTTTGTAGTTCCTGTAAAATTTTTATGACGCCTTTGTTTTCTTCTTTTTGCCCAAAAAGTACAAGGAAATTATGAATAAAATTTAAAAGAAATTCGATCGCTTTGGCTGTAAAATATAATACTTCCTATCTCCGTTTCTGTTAGTCTTTTTTCCACAATTGTCCTCCACCCTCATTGTGAATGACATTTGATTTTCCAATTTGGTTGATAAGCTAACGTATTCACGTGGGCTAAATAGCGCAGCAGCAGATCATGTCATGACTTTAAATATTGTACCGCGCCACTTCAGTGTCTCGCACGAGGTGAGCATATATGTGTGGTATATATACATGTGTGCCTTTGGATTGATTGAGCAACTAATTGACCAACTCAGTATGAATCAATTATTTTTATACCCTACACTGAGGGGTTGTGGTATTAAGTTTACTTCTGTGTTCGTAAGGAACCAGAAGACGCCGGTGGGTAGAGTCAGAATCGTAAAGAAGGCCGCATTATCGAGGAAAAAGTGGAGGTATTGTCACGAAATGTAGCACGAATACTCTCTATTATTGGAAATTGTTTGGTGTTGCTAAAGGGCCAAAGTGGCCCAGTGCCACACCCACTTTTTATGAAAAAAAAGATTATTTTTTGAGAAGAGATCTCTTGAGGACGAGTTACCATGAAAAGGGAAATATGATACTAAAATGGGCGTGCACCTCCCACTGATTATTAGGATCATACTATGAAATAATATTACGGGTGTAGGGTATATAATCCGAAGTCAGGCCGAAATTACCGTTCTTACTTGTTGTTGGTTCAATTTAACCTCGTTTTATTAAACTCGACAACGAGTTTCAAACCCACAGTTTCAATTGTTTTGTTTTTGTGCCAGACTCTTTAGGACTGTCGTCATGACTTTGATTGCTATTTGACAGAGAAAAATAAAACCAAAAGTGTCAAATAAAAACTGACTCGAACATCAGCAAATTGTCAATAAAAAATCTAGAGCAGTTGAAATCGCTTGGGATTTGGAGCGAGTACCTACACTGGAAAAAAAATCGGTGTAGACGAAAAACAAACAGAGGTGAGAATCTTTTGAAGTGCCCACGAAAGTAACAATGACCATTTCCGATTACTCATGGTAGAGTCAGAATTTCTTTTCGCCCCTTATATTTTACTCTTCCTTAAAAAAACACTTTGACTTCATACAACATTCTTTGTTTAGTTGACTCACACTTAATGTTTCCGAAGAATTTCCATAGTTGTTTTTTTTTTTGCATCAACGCAAATAGGGTACATATTTATATACGCACTTACACACTAACACAGAAAGAAGAAGAGAATGGATAAGGACAAAAAAAGAATGCACAAAATCAGTTGCCGTGGCGCATACTTTGATGACAAATGGTCACTCTGAGATGTCCGCATAAACCGATAGAGCTTATAAAATAGAGCTTACAAAAAACCACGAGTGGGAAAAGCAACAAATGAATGAATGCAAAGAAAGTGATGTAAATATCAGTGCGATCAAAGGGGACGATTGGTTGAAGTCACTAACATACAACCACTTGTTTCTGGTCAGAACAAAGTGTTGGCATTCGCGGTTGGGCCATTTTGTTGATTTTGAATTTGTTGTTTTTGGTTAAGCGAACGAGGTTAGGATGAACGAGTATCTTGGGACTAAATGAATGGGAGTAGAGAAAAAAATGGCAATAATTTTTTCAAGTCAATTTTTTTTAGGTTGGCTTAACCTAACACCGAGACCACTCGAATCGGTCGTCCTATATATTTTTCACTATTGCCATTGCAAGTGTCATTGTAATGACTATAAATGTGTTACTTCGAGTTGGCAACACCTGTTTTAGCAGAGGCAGCGGTACTAGCAGAAGCAACAAAACAACAAAAATGGTTCACACGCATATTTTGTATACGCAAAAAGTCCACCACATTCATTCTTTTCGTTCATTTCATTCATTCATTCTTTCGCTGGAAAATATTTTCTATTTTTAAAAAACCCATTTTTTTCTCTACCGCCTCCTAAGAGCATCCGCATATTCCCACGTCTAACTTGATGACCGACGATACCGATAGAACCAACAAAACCGGTAGAATTGGTTGGATTTTATCTTTTGTTCTTGTTCTTATTCAGGTTTTGGTTCTAGTTCTCGCTTTCTAGTTTCTCGCCTCACCTGTTTCTCATTTAATCTCTCGTGCTCTACTTTTCCACGATGACCCGATGGAGAGGTTGATGGTGATGAAGAAGAAGAAGAGGAAGCCATTAGCAACATCACTGAAAATTAGCATTGGATGTTAAAAATTTTATAATTTCAAAATTAGTCGGAATATTTTAATGATTTACTGAATGCAATTTTAAGTATTTCTGAAAAGGATTTTAGGGTGTGAAATAAATGCTTATTTTAATTAGGTGTTAAAGCCGTTACATTCTGGTAGATTATTATACGAAATAATTTATATACTATGCAAAATATTTAACAAAAATTTTAAGAATTATTAAAGTGTTATATTTCAGTTTTTCAAATATTGTTTTTAAAAATCAACCAACACCGTCTTAAGGATTTTTTTGATTGATCCGATAATCGGTTAATTATATCTTTAATGAGTTATTAATTTTATTATTTCTATTTTCGGTTTATATGACTCGATTTTGAAATAAAGGTAATTTTGCTTGGTCATAAAAATCTTAAGGCTTTTTAAATGTCAATTTGACACAATTGACAACAATTTTTACGTCATTTTTACTTTAGTCAGTGTCACTCAAGAAGTCATTTATTTTTGTTCTTTTAAAAGTTTAAAAGAAAATTTTAATAATTACTTGCTTATTCTCTTTTTTTCTATGAAAATAATTAGTCCTACTTGGCTTCTTCTATAATGACGATTCTTAATTATGCTTTCTTCAGAGAGCAATCATAAAGACAGTGAGTGAAAAAGGAAGAGAGGGAGAGTAGAGTGCTAAAGAGAACAACATATGTGACTACTACTACTCGTACTACTATGGTAGTGTAATTGCGAAGGGGCTGCTTCAAACAACCAGAATAAACAGGAAATTGTCAAGTCGAGAAAAGTCTTGCCCGTTGTTGTTGTTGTTAATTCTTTGAGAGAATGCTCTTGTTCTTTTTTTTTATTTTTCTTCTAAATTACTATAATTATCGTATCGTACTAGAGGTAAGCTGTCAAATATTTAACAACTAAGCGTATAGTCACAACAATTAGAAAGGAGAAGAAGAAGCAGGTTAGCGACAACAACAATAAAAGAACCAAAAAAATAAATCATACTAAAGGAAAAAATGTTTAAATATAAGAGCAAAATAATGAAAAAAGGAAAATACTTAGACAACAATAACAACAACAGCAACAACGATGAATTAAAGAACGACAATCTCCTCCAGAATAATAAACGTAAAGAATAAGAAGAGGAAGAAAAATCGGTGGAAGACAAAACAAAAACATTTGGAATGAACGCAAAAACCAGAAATCGGAATTAGTAGAATAATTTTGCTAAGACTGAACACGACTAATCGTGTAATCGCTAGAAGAAGTCATAAAAAGGAGCTGAAGGATACTGGACTAGAAACTAGAAGGAAAATTTGGGAAAAGAGAAATATTTAAAAGTGAACTAAATGGATTGAATAATACAAGCGTACCTTTTTATAAAAAATACCGTTTTTCTACCTTTAAAAATGAATTAAACCGTGCGAATCGATTTTAGTTTAGAACAATTTTAATAAAAATGTTTAGTAATATTTTGTTTTTAATTTTTTATTTACTTACGATACTAAATATTTAATTTAGATAACAAATTAAAATATATTAAAAGTAAAAAAGATAATTATAATGAAAAAAGAGTAGTATTAGTTTTCACTAATCGTGGTCTAAGCGAGTTAAAATTCGTAGTTTTTCATTCGTAGTGGCCCATAGCAGATCACGCTCATTTTTAGGCGTATATTCTTACTGCAGATTAGTGAACGTATTATTTTGAATATTAACTCAACCCTCAATATTAACTTATATTCTAACCCTAATGTGCCGCCCATTTTTGTGGTCGTAACATCAAGTGGAAATTTGTATTAAGAGTGTATAGGGTACATCAGCTTTTTATTTTAATCTTCAATTTTAAATAGATCACTTTATATGATTCATTGCATTGTTACGCGTAATTATTATTTCAATTCCTGCAATTGTTCTTCCCCTACATTGCTGCTCCCTTTTGCTTTTTTATATCTATCCTTCTCATTCTTTCAATTCTGAAAAGAACAGGTGGTTCCCCAACCAAATTCAAATGAATGCGCAAACAATAAAGTTGCCGCATTAATTCTTTGGTTAATTGTTATTGTTTCTCACATTTTTATAATTGACACCTTTTCTGTTGTTATTGCTGTTCTCATTGTTGTTGCCATTTCGAAGTTTCTATGGCTTATTTCAATTTATTTACGTTTATCCAAATCTTGGAGAAGTTGACGGAGATAGAGAAAGGGAAAAGGAGAAAAGGAAAGGAAATGAACGATCTTATTCATTTTGCTGCCAAATTTTACACTTGTCCATTCTTTTATTTCCATATTTTCTTTTACACGATTTTTCGTTAAATTTATCGCGCCTTCGCGTGTTTTAATTTAAATTTATTTTATTTCAGTTAGCGCATCAAAAGAAAAACCCTTCCTCTTCGTCTTCCCTTTAATGAATATGACCGTTTAAAATATTTTTTTCTTCGGTTTTCCTTCCCATTTTAATTTATTTGTTTTTAATAACCGAAACGAAAAAGTAAAGAAACGGCTACTTCGATGTCGAGACCTCGTACTGACTGCCATCCATCCATATTTTTATAGAATGCGAGTTCTTGGTGTTTATTTTGGTTATTTTTATTTGCGTAGACTTAATGTAGACTTAATGTCACTTATGTCAAGAAGATTCACGACAAAACATTGAAAACAACAACATCCCAACTGATAAATTTATTTAAATTTTTAAAAATTCTATAATTATCGATGGAGAAAAAAATGTCAATGAAACCATAAAATCCTTAAAATGTAAAGTAAAGTGAATGTCCTTCCAAATTATAATAAATTCCATTTTAAAAATTATTTCAGAAAAATTTATGACTAAACTTGGCTTAATTTATGAAATAACAATTATTTCTGTAACACTTATTTGTGATTTTCTATTTTCTATAAAAATAATCATTGAAAGATTTATCTAAAAATAAAAAAGATATTCGGATTGAATTTGAAGATTTTTAATTTTGCGAAACATGCAAAATATTTGCAATCGATTAATCACGTTTTGCTCAGTTGAAAATTCAGCACAGTCCCAAAACAGTGAAGGTGATCACGCTTCAAAGGATTTTATATTCTCTAAAACGTTAAAATTTTGAGGACAAGAATTAGAGAAAATGTTGATAGAAAAAAGAAAATTATTGATGGCAATGAGCGGGATCACATGAGAATAATATTTCAATTGAATTATCATAAGTTTTGAATTGTCGAAAGTTTTCATTTCACTTTAAATTATTTCACAATAAATATTCTAAAAATTATTTTTTTGATATAAGCGAGACTTAATCAAAGAGAAATTCTGAAGAAAAAATTGAATTAATTAAAAAAAACAAAAAAAAACTTTCTTAAGCCCTCGATTAATTATTAGTCTTAACTAATTAATTATATCCAATATTCTCTCCCATACTAATTTTAAAATTTCCACAATGAAAATTCTGAATTTTTCATATAATTTTTCAATTTCCGGTTGTCCGAATTAAATTTTCAGTAAATATAAACTAGCTAAAAATATTAAAATTAAGGAGAATGAAATGAGATTTATAATTTGTTCTTTCAATATATTTAATTTTTGTACCCTGAATCTGAAGGAAATATCTCTGTCTCTGGCTGTGTTTTCCGATTTTGCCACCCATTAATGGAGGAATGGCAAGTATAGAAATTTTCTACATATATTCCTCTCCAAAATCACATATCATTTTATCACCTCGATTTAACCTTGCTTGTTCGACTGACCGCCTATACGGCCATTGTACGCTCTCTGATGCCTGAAATCACGATTACGGAAGAGCGAATAGGATTACAAACATGCAGCTAGGCACGGTTATTCTCACTTATTTGTCGCTCTTTAATATAGATACTTTAGACAATCAACATAATAACTGTTTTAAGAGCTCGATTTGTCTACTTGCGATCAGAGTCAGCACTCAAATAGTTTTGGAAAAGTTAATTTAAGGGTGACACGCATTTCAGCCAAAACAGGTGTGGCACGGCCGATATCATACAACAGTATTTGTTGAGGTGTAGGCTATACGAGCTTTAGGCAGGTAGATTGCAACACCTTTATAAGTTTTATTTAAGAAATGATTATATCTTTATTCTTCCACAACGGTTATCAAAAATGAAATAATTACAGAAGAATTATCCCATTAATTAGTGCCGTTTTATGACTTTTACATTTTACATAAAAAACTCATTTTAATCTTTTACTTTCACACCCACTCGTTTACCAATACACATAAAAATGAATGAGTCTACCATTTCATTTCATTTCGAGATAAAAAATAAACCCAATTATAGGAAACTGTTTTAAAAATGATTAGTAGTTTTTGTTGGCTTTTAGTACTTAATATATTGTTGGTCGATTAAACCGTCGACAGTTCGGTTGTTCGTGAGATAATTTTGTTATTGATTTAATCCACTATCTGCGATTTTGTTAACAGGATCGAAGGAATTTAAATATTCTAGTATTATTCATTCATATCAAGTCGTTAATTTATGCAAATCGATTTGTTAAAATAATAAAATAAAATAACGCGCTACTACCGTTTTGAAGCGTAATGGAAAATGGACTGCGCATAGTGGTTTCAAGTATCAATCCATCTCTCAAATATGATTACTTGTGAAGTGATAAGAAATTTTCCCGCAAAGTGATTTCAAGCTCAAAGTTAAAAGTAAAGCAACTTAAAGACAGTTTTTGTCTCTCAGATTAATCTCTGAGGGTTTTGTTTATTTTTTCTCTGAAAAAGGGTATATTTTTGGTTGTAGTACAACGAAATATTTCGGCAGATTTTAATGTTTTCGATTTCCACTTTTCTCGGACGGCTTAAGAAATACTAAACAAGTTTAAATCTATTTGGAAAATAAAATGAAAAAGGACAGCATTTTAAAGAAATTATATTCCTTTGTTAATCTTTGCGATATTCTTTTTTCCATATCAGGTTTTGTATCCGCTATTAAGATGCATTCGCATTTTAAAATATATGCGGGGTTATTCAAATAGGCCATTCAAATTAAGTTCAAATTAAAGAAAATTTGGAACTATGTTATAGAAACATGGTCTCTTCAGAGACCAATGAACTAAACAGAACCCTAACCACTAAACCCTATTCTTTGCGATTATATCCGTACTAGTAAAATGAGCAAACACATTTTTAAAATTTCACATTTTAAAATTTTTTTCGTGAAATTTTCCTAAAATTTAAAATTTTGAAACCTTTGCAAAGACATTTCAGTATTTATTTCTTGGAAGTATTACCAAATACGTATAGAGTCAAACGTAATCAAGTTTTGACCAATGGATTTCTGTTTGGAACTACTGTGCAACGGTGAGAGGTTAGCAAATTATGAGGTGATCAAAAAAGTGTAGTGAACACAATTTTCCCGCGGAGTAAAAAATTTGAAAAAATTGAGAGAGGTGGAAGAAAACGAAGTAGTTAAGTAGCAAGAAAAGTGAGCTCAGAAGATAAAATGGTAGATAATAGAAAATAAGGACAAAACGAAAAAATATTGAAAAATGAAACTGGCGATAGGCACCGACGTTAACGAGGTATCATGTCATGAAAAATTGCACTGACGTTGTTTTTCAAAAAAAAGTAACAAAAAACAGCAGCAAATTTAGCGTGAAGCCAGAGTTCAGCTGGCTCAGTACGGTTCGATTTGATTCGGTTCGTTGATATCCAAAGTAAGAGTCGTTGTTGGGTCGATGATGAAGTTGAAGAAAATTATGGAAGGAAATAGATTGTACAAGAAAATAAAACAGTCGGGAGGAAGAGAAAGAGAAGTGAGATAGAGAGGGGAAACCAATAGAAGAGGACCACGACGAATAAATACGAGAATAGTTATGAAGATTTTTGTGTGCTTGTGGAAAATGTTTTCCCTCCCAATTATCAGTATTTCTTGCAAATGCGAAGGTATTTTAACAGGCCATACAACAAACTGAAGTCTTATAAAAAAACATGAGAGAGACAGCGAAAAAAAGCGAAGATATTATTGCTACCAGAAACGATTGAATGATATAAGTTTGTAATAAAAACAGTATGTCATTTTCTACTTTTTTTATACGAATAAATAAAACATTTCATTACGAAACTCGCAACGTCTTTACGGCAAATATTGAACAAATATTTTGAGGGAAAAAGATAGATAAAGATAATGACGTGATCTGACGATATGACACAGAAACGGGAACAGTAAAGTGAAATGAGTTATTTTATGTCAGTTAATGTTTGTAATGAGATGGTAAAGCAACAACAGCAACAACAACAACAACAAAAGCGACTGTGACAGTAGCAATAATGATGGCAACCAGTTAATATTAATTGAATACGATTAAGATCGTTGAGGAAATAGGAAGATAGTGAGCAACACGCAGAATGGAGAAAATAAAAAAAGAGTCTATTGTACTCTGGCAACATGTCGTTCACGTCGTTCAAAAGGCTTACATGCGGGAGTCAATATCAACGTGTTATACAAGAAACTCCTGATTAAGTTTCCCAAGATTTCTGACAATAAAGACGATAGATTGACGAATCAAGGGAGAGTATGGGTTGAGATAGTAGTTGAAATGGAAAGGAGCAGACTGGCAGGAGAGGAAAGGATAAAATGTAGCTCCATGAAAATAGACGAAGATCCCAAGCCATATGAAACTGTGGAAGGACAGAAGTACAGAAGTACGTTTAAGCATATATCTTTCTATAGAAAGCCCAGTCGCGACAGTAAATTGACCCAAATGAATGGATGGAAGCATTAAGATACTTAACAGTCTGAATGAAAACAATCTGAATACCAAGATAATAATTGCATAAAAATAATTTACTGAAACAACAAGATTGATAAATTGCTAAACGAAAGCCAGAAATTGAAGGATAGATTTCACACTAGAAGGAATGGGCGAAGCTGACGACACGTTCGCAAACAAATAGGCTGACTAAGCGAGACAAGCAAAAGCCATTTCGATTAAAAGATTAATAGATGGAGACAAAGAAGGAATAAATGAATGAACAATACGTTAAAGAACATTTTGGGTAACACCAAAACGGCAAGAAATCAGATGGAATTGTTTTGGGCGGTCGAGAAAAGGATAGCGAATTTGGGAAAAAAGAGAAAAGGAGTAAGGAAAAGATGAAGGTTTGCAGAAGACGAAGTGAGTGAAATACCAAGGCTTTTTTGCGCATTAAATGTCGAAAAATAAATGAGCTGCCGTTAAGACATAAACTGATGTAATAAATTTGAAGCGGTTTCCAGTAAGAAGCAATCAGTGTAAGAAACAAAAGCAAGAGGAAGAAGAATACATGGAATGAAAAGTTAGATGAGGTGACAGAAAGAGATGGAAAAAGGGGAAGGAGATGGAAATGCAGAGGGGTAAGTGGAGAAAAGAGAATCGAGGATGATCGAGAGTTGTCTGACTTTCGATTTTAAAAAGAAGAAAACCACAAAGACTAAGGAAAAAATAAACAATTAGAGCATAAAATATTTTAAAGATTGGAGAAATTATCAAATGCTCAAATCTTCCCATTCATGTATTTCTCAAACAATTGAGGGAAAGTTGAAAGAAAGCAATGGAAACAATAAAGGGATTAAATTAGAAAAAAAAATGCCGACAGTAACGCTATAATCGCATTGACATACGTAAGCATACTCAAATTTATATACATAAGTACTGATATATTCGCACCCACACACACGCAGCGCACACTTCAACACATACACACACGGGAATACAAATACAGGGACATATGTTGGCAACAAATGAATATTAGCAGAATCAGTAATAGTAATAGTATTCCATCAGGGTTGCCATTGAATATTTAAAGCTACTTTGAAAATATTCATGGCGAAATTGCGAAGGCTTCTATTGAAACAATTGCATTCAAACTAGATTAATAAGATCCATTTTAAGAAAAAGTTTGAATTAATGAAACAAAAATTCTTTGAGTAGAACTTTTTTAAGGATTGTTCATGTTTCTATTTTTCCTTTTTATGCTCATCTTTTTTCAGTTTTTCTCAATGCTTTCAAGTTTGGGAACAAAAATTTTATAAAAATTAAAAAAAAATCATTATTAGAATTCAAAGTAAATTAATGTTATTATTAAAGAAGGAATAAAAAAGGTTCTTGCTCTTGATTTTCTTATGTAATTTTTTTAAGTCATTTAGAGGAAACTTCTTCAGTGTGATTAACTGCTCAATGAATTCTTAAAAAAGTACAATTTTGTGTTTATGCGGAAGGTGTGTAAAGGCGAATTTACTTTGTTCGCTTGTCGCACAAAACGAAACTAATACTCTTTTATAAATTTATTGAACAGTTAAATCGATTTCGAAGGTTTAGGAATGATATGGAAAGGAGTAATAAATAAATTTGTGAGGATGTTACCCTTAATTTGCCCTTAAATTGTAAAATAGTATAAGATATTATGGATAATTGTTTTGTCGATTTGCACCCGTTTCATAACGTGAAAAGGAAGGAAGCGAGTAAAGAAAGAGGGAAAAATCTTAGGAAAAAATCAAGAAAGGATGAAAGCGAGAAGAAAACCTGGGAAGGAAGGACGGAAATGAAGAGTCTATTCTTCAGAAAAACTTAATCGACTGATCAAATTCGTGAATTAGAGGAATTTCAAAAAAGGGAGGAAAGGAGAAATTATTTTAAAATTTATTATTTCTTCTTTTCCTGTTTCTTCATTATTATTATTCACAAAACTTCCTAAGTATTGTTACTAACGTTAATATCAAACCAATATCCTTTTTTTGAAAACATTTTATCAAAGAAATTTAACAAACTTTCTTTAAAAAGTTTATTCAGCTTAATTGATTTAGAGTTTTTAATGGAAGAAAGTCAAAAGTGTTACAGAGTAAAAAAAATACACGCAGAACGAAGAATTGAAGTAGATAGAACGAATGGGGGTGAAAGGGTTGGTGTGATCTTCTTCAATTTAAAAATTCTTTAAATGCATTGAAGCGAAACTTTAATTATTTAGAGAGGAAAAAATAGGAAAAGCGGTCTTCTTCTCTATACTTTCCTTCTTACCCTTCCTCTTTACTTTTCAATTACTTTGTTAGTTACTTCAAAGGAATCAACAAAAGCAACAACAATAACAACGCCAGCAGCAGCGTAGTATTTAATCAATTACCGCCTTAATCTTTATTGTTGTTATCGGTGTTGTTGCAAACGACGCCAAAAGAATAGGAGTAAAGGTTGTTTAAAAGGAAAATGAAGAGGAAGGAGAAGAATAAAAAAACAACAACAACAGACAGACAAACTTTGATAGAACAAGAAATATGACTTAAAGAATTGGCGGCGTCTGATCGGCACTTAAAAATGAATGATGGAGTAAACCAACAAAAACAACAACAACGACAGCGAACTCAACGCAAACTAAATTAACAACGTCAATAGCAATTAATAATAATAATGACAACAACAATAATGAATTCTAGCCCTCTGTTATTCAAATATTTAGAGGAAATAACTTTGAAATTTTCTGAGACACCAAAAGAAATTTTGTCTAAATTTATTTTACTTCTTTGTATGAATTAAAGGATCACTAAAGGTTTCGAATCTTGCTTGCTCTTTTTATACTTCTTTAACCATCCTCCCCTTTTGGTTTTCAACAGAAAAACTTACGCCAATTTTATTATCTTATTCTTCGTTCGTTTCGTTCTTCGTCTTTATATTAAAATTAACAAATAAATAAAGAGGAAAACAAGAAGCGAAAATTAATTGAAACTGAAATGGAATTGATCGTTGATCGCCGGAATTAAACGCGTCGCCATAGCCATTTGTGAATGCAATTCAGTAATATTTCATCACTCGAAAACTATTAAACGATAATGATCAAGTATAAACAATGCTGATGAACAAGGTCAGGTGGGATCGGTGGGTGTGGATGACTGAATTTTAGGCATGAACGCAAGTTTCAATAACATCGTTTATGATTATCTTTGCAAGCAAAATTTAAAGACGAGTCATAAAGAATTTCTTTAAAAAAGAATTAAAAGAATTAAATTTGAATTATTCAAATATTGTCTTAATTATCTCCGAAGTATTTTCAATAAATTTTTAATATCGAATATCATAATAAAATATTTAAATAATTTGTTTGCTTCATTTTCAAAGATTTCGACCCAATTTTCGCCAACGAAAAAAAAATCGTTTTTTATTATTTCTCTCGTAAGACCAAGACCATTTTATCGGCAAAAGAGACTGTGACAGATATTTATCCATGCGAAAAATAACAACAACATCAATAATATCAACAACAGCAACAACGACGAAACTGTGGAAATTAATACGTCAACCAAAAATAAATTACTAAAAAACAAAAAGCCATTAAGAAAATTAAGAAAATTTCTGGGAAGTACAAACATAAGACGAAAAGGAAAAGAAAAAAAAGTAATACCAAAAAAATATTGTACTCTTGCATTATTTTTCTCATCAGCCAAGCGATTCTTCTCCAACTGAAATGATTGCTGTTTGCTACAAAATCATTATTTTTTAATATTTTTTTTCGAAAAATAAGTTGCGACAAAAAGATATCTCCCACTCGTTCAAAAGAGACGTGGCGAGAGAGAAAGAGAAAATAAGAGTATATGATGAAGAGGAGAGGGGGGGGTAGAAAGGGGAAGAATTAGACAACAATGAGCGGAACAAATTAAACAACAACAACAACAAAAGCAATGGTAACAATTATAACAAAGTAAAATTTCTAATAGTTAGAAACTACAAGCTTTTCACATAATCACAACGACAACAACAAAAACAATAGTCATAATAATAATCAAGAAACAACTACAGAAACAATGACAAAAACGCTGATTTACGTTTACAACATTTACAAGCGGAAAACGATGACGATGACGATGCTGATCATGATTGTGATCATTTAATCGTTATCACAAAAAATCCTTTGTGTCGTCGTTTTCGTTCGCTCGCTTGTGCTTGTTCTTGTTCTTTGTCTCGTTGTCGTCGCGGCTGTTCTCCTTCTTATTCTTCCTACACGTGTTGCCGCTGGTAGTGATGCTGTTGCTGTCTCAGTTGTTTTTGTTGTTGCGCGGTAAAGAGCGTGGTATACTTTTCAACGAGTTCCGAACGAAAAGCTCAATTTCATCTCGACTTCAACAAAATTTAACGAAAAACGGTTGCCGGAAACGGATACGGAGTGGAAATAGAAGGAAACGGAAACGAAACGTTGATGGATGAGTTGAAACGAAATGGATAATAATTAGAGAAGGAGAATATGAATAAATTCATCATATTTACATCTTCTTTTTCTTCTGTTTTTGTCTCTTTTTTCCGTTCGAAGTGGAAAGGATGAAAGAAACAAAAAGAAGAAGAAGAATATGCATAGGTGTGTCGTAGTAACCTCCCCTCGAAGGGAGAGAAGGGAACGACTCCTCTATTTATACCATGTATGAATGGCTTCGAAGAAGAAAGATGAGTGAAACAAGAATAAAGAAGGGGACGGAGTATAAGGAGAAGGATGAGAATAAGAAGGCGAAGAAGAAGAAACAAGAACATAGGACAATATTAGAAAGCGAATTAGGTTAACGAACGATTCAAACATGTTTAAATTTAGGAAGTAATAATACGGCTATCTCCCCTCACTCTCTCACTCTCTTCAACACTCCTATATTGATTTCTTACTCTATTTTGTTCTTATCATTCACGCCATCTCTATATTCAAGTCCGCTAATTTGCTGCTAATTCTCTTTATGTGCCTGATAGTTAGTTTTATCTATGCTTTTGTTATTGTAATTTCGGTTAAAGTTGTTGTTATTGTCGTCTTTGTACTTTAAAAGCTTAAAAGCAGGCAGTTTTTAATGTATTTTTTTAATGAATCAGACCTTAATTTAATGATGGCTTTCCCTCTTTATTCCATTCCCCTCCATTTTACCACAAAATATTTGACATACTCTATAAGTTCTTCTTTGATTCTGATTCAAGTGTTTGATGGTCTTGATTTTACCTTTTCATAAGAATTTACGCTCGTGAAAGAGTAATGAGATTTTGTTCGCTATTTTTTGCTTTTGCCCTATCCGTATTTTATTGTCAGCGTTCTTGTGTTTTTGTTGTTGTTTTCAATCTATTGTATTTAGTCCATTGGTTTTGTTTCATTGTTTTTTTTTCTCATACGATATGATTTTTTCCATTCTTTTTTGATTGTTTCTCAAGTATAATGGATTCTATTTCTTGAGATTTTACTATTAATGTTTGCTTTTATAGTTTCTGTTGTTTTATTTATTACATTTTTGTTATTCCTTTTAAATGTTACAAAATGTTTGGTGGGTGTTTTTATTTTTGTAATACCACTTAGTCCTTAGTTCACTTAGTTCCTTTGTTTCTTTAGATTTACGAGAAAAATTTTCAAAATAACGACTAATTGAATCGCTCTCATTTTACATTTCCAGTATCTAAATTTCATGCCTTGAAAAAGCCTTCAAAATCTCTGCCAAACGTCTTTTTAACGTCTTTTACTTACTCACGCTTATGTTAACTTTCAGTTCAATAACATTTTCTGTAAAATTTTTGTTAATTCTCTCAATTTCGCTAACTGTACGATCTAGATGAAAAAAACCTTACACAAATTTGAATCATTAAGACCAAGTAAAATTATTATTTCTATTTGTTATTTATTTATTTATTTCTGCAAAATTTTTTTCTTCTTTTTGTAAAACCCATGAATCTAGTATGACTAACAAAAAAGTAATTGATTTCTAAATTTGTAAAAAATGCCAAAGTTCCTGAAATTAATTCGAAAAAAAATATCTTTTGTATCTTTTAAACTAAAAATACTATTTAAAATATCTTTTAAACTAAAAAATATAAATATATAAAATTAATATATATATAAATAAATTGAAAAATATATAAATAAAGTAAAAAAGATATACGGAATATCGTAAATATAACTCTAATAAAATGCTGAAAATGAAAAATAATGTAAACAAAATGAAAAATGAAAACATATAAGGATTATATATAAATAGAATTAAAAAATATGTAAAAATTCATAAATATCAATAAAATGAAAAATTAAATATATAAGAGAATATAAATAAAGAAAATTTAAAAAAATTACGAATAGTTAAAAATATATAGAAAATAATTTATGCCAAGAAAATAAAATTTATATATAAAAAGGGCAAACATAAATAAAATAAAAGGTAGAAACGAAAAACATTATTAATAAATTTATAATTGAAAAGTATAAATGAAAATTGCAAATGAAGATAAAATAATTTGGAATATGTTCATACTTTTTGAGCGTTTTGAGAAATATATTTTTCTTCGTTTAATAAAAATTATAAAATAATTGAATACAACAAAATTTTATAGTTCGTGCTTGATCTATAAGAAATTATCAATCAATCAATCATTCGGCACTCAGACAAATCATCAATTGCTAAATTATATCTATCCGAATCACGTAAATGCTATTAAATAATCGATAAATGCGATAACAAATGATGATCGATTAATCATTAAAATCACATTAATTGATTTATTGTTTAAAATTTGTATTTCAGCATGACGTCTATAATCATTATCTTGATGATAATGATAGTAGCAATAAAAATCTGTTTATAACGGTTATGGATGTTATTAGCTAATGAATAACACTCATAATTGACAAAGATATTGAAATTGACTAAAATATGATCAGAAATTTATTTCGTTTTTATTTTAGAAGCAATTGGTTATATAATAAAGATATTGATAAATAATGAAGAAATTATGTTAATAACTTAAGCCGGGCGTAGCCTGTCACAGACGCAATACTTTTTATTCACCAACCAAATTAAACATTCTTTGTTCCTTAACTTCTGATTATCCGACTGAAAAGTAGACGACTGTCGGCAGCAGACAGAGGCAGACAGGTGTTAAACTGACGGTCAAACAGGTGTCAAGGTTGACCAAAATTCCGAAACCCATTTTTCATAAACAACACAAACAATAATAATAATAATAATAATAATAATGAATTATATTAGTTGCTCAGAAACACACCATCGAAAATAAACCAAAAAGAAAAGAAAATTTGACACATAGTCATCAATTCGTTCATGTGAATTTTTGTATAAATCTAGATTACAAATGCTTTATGAATATTTTTTATAGGAAAACATATCGGTTTTTGGCGGTAGGTATTCGTGGGAAAAAATTCATAACAGGTTTTTGTCGTTATATTAGCTATGCAAATTTTTATTAAATAAGTGAAATATTTCCAGAAAGATTGGCTTATGATTATGATGATTGTTTTTATATTGGCGATGTTTTGCGATTCTGTAGAATAATTTCGACAGTGAGAATAATGAACTCTCCTTGGTGGCAATGAGGGTGAGGGAGTGTGGTGTGTCATTGATCCTCAGAAATCTGATTTTGCGAAATTGTTGATGAGCCCACCTTCATTATGAAATGAGAATTATGAAATGATGGATTTACGTCAGAACGTAACAATGAAAGCAAAATAGCTCAGCGAGAGTGATAATCATTGATCTCAACAGTGATAGTGATTGTGACAATTTTAGTAATAATATGGTGCTAGCGAGAGGTATAATGCTAGTGGTGGAGATAGTGGTCATGATAGTGAGAGTGATATTGACAGTAACGAAGCGATAGTAATGGAGATGGTAAAGAGGCATTTATGGCCTTATTAATTGTGAATGTGATAGTGATGGTGATTGCGATAGTAATAATGAGTTACTATCGCAATCACCATCACTATAGTGTTAGTGATAGTGGTGATGTTGGTGACGATTGTAGTGACACAGATATTGATGATGGTGGCGGTGGTGATAATGATAGCCATGTTGACAGTGATGGACGCAGTGATATTAATAGTTACAGTTACGGGGATAGTTATAGTTAAAGCGATGGTTTTGTTGTTAGCTATAGTTATACTATAGATGTTTGTAATAGTGATTGTGATAGTTATTGTAACATATTTATTGTGATTGTGATAGTGATGGGAATATTGATAGTAATAGTAATATTGATAGCGAATTTGTTAGTGATGGCTATAATGATATTAATAGTGACAGTTACAGGAATAATTATTGTTGCAGCGATGATTATATTATTAGTTATAGTGATACAGTGGGTGTGATTGTGATAGTTCTGTAAAGAATAATGGCTATATTTACTATCGCAATGGTGATAGTGAAAGTCGCAGTGATAGTTTTAGCATTGATGATGATTATAATTACAGCGACTAAACAGCAATAATGTTTATTATCGCACTCAAATACAATTTGTTAAAATTTTGGCAAAATTAATTTTAATTTTTAATACTCTTTTAAAATTTTCCTCCCATTTCTTTTGATCTTGTTCTCGTGCTTTTATTACCATTTTTTATAACTTATGATTTATTTGGGTTTTGTGTTTTTGGATTCAAAATAATTGTAATTCACATTAAGAAACGTGCTCCGCATTTTTGATTTCTGTATTAATCAGTGTCAAAATAATTTTTTCTGACAATTATGAAAGTGTTTTTGTGTTTTGTTTCGTGTTTTTGTTAATTGAAGTTGAAAAAAATTAACTTTTACGAAGCACGTAGGAAATGTTGTTGACACTTCATTTTAATTTTCGAGTGTAATAAACTCTGAAAGGAAGAATTATAAGAAAATAATATTAATAATAATAAAAGAAATAACTAAATGAAGATTAAATGAAATGAATAATTTTGTAAGTTGCCAAGAAGTTTAAAAAATCCAAGAATGATTCAATTTTAGCAACTCGAGAAAAACAATCTTTAAGGAATATTAAAGGAATTTATAAAACAAGAAAATGTTACTCCACAAAGTTTATAGGAGTTACAGCAATTCTACAAAGTTATCAACATTTTTTAGATTTTTAAGTTTTTTAGATTTTTTCGATTTTTGAAAGAAAGATACATAAAAATTATACTTACATTTACATTCATTACATTCGCGTAATTAACATTGTATAAATACACAAACAATTACTAGTGTATTTATATATAATCATTATGACTGCACATCCCGTACGGCCGACCATGAACGAATAAAGTACAAAATTATATAAAATAAAATCTTTTGTATAAACGAAGGATTTAATTCTTTTTTATTTCGGAATTAATTTCAAAGGCCAGGGCGATGTATTCAATAGCTTTGTCATATTTATCATTGGCAAAAACAATAGAAGGTATTCATTCATAAAGAGTTTTAAATAAAAAAATTAATTTAATTTTCAAATAAAAATAATACAAATTTTTAAAATATAAAACCAAAGAATTAATCCAGAAAAACAAAAAAGGTGGCAATGAAATTATAAATAAAATTTTCATAAAAAATTATTGAGAATATTTCTCAAAACAAACGATTGATTTATTGATTGATTGATTTATTGGTTGAATTATTGATTGATTATAGTCAGAGTAATTATAACCTTAAAAATGAGATTGTGCCGGCTATGAAATATTGAAAAAAAATAAGTTTGAGTTTCAACTGACTTGGTTTTTTTAAGACTTCCATATAACTTCCTTTTTCTATGAAGTAACCGATGCTAAGTGATCTTTATCGTGTTTCGAAATTCGTAAAAAGCTTATGAAATTCTTAAGAAATCACATACTAAGACAATCCATAAGAGATCAAAGTGAAGGAACGAAATGGTCCAAGTTATTCTAAAAACAAATAAAAACATTAATATAGAATTAATAAAAATATTCATTAAAAAATAGTTACTAATAAATTGCATAAATAAGAGACGCCATCAACCAACTCATTTCATTACGAAAGTTTAGCACTAATGAAGTTAGTAATGTAATCACCGACATGGGTTGCCGGCCCGGCCGGACGTTAGCTGATTTTACCTTGAACTTAAAAGTGAACTTGAAGCGCGATCATTATTAAGTTACGAGCGGTCATTATCATTAAGATGACAAGTTTATCTTTACTTAACATTTTGTATTTCTGATTTTTATTTCCCTTTATCTGGTTTTTACTGAAACTCTGTTTATTTTTAAAGAAGAAAAAGAAATTCAAGTGGTATATTGAATGATTTTTTATATTTGCTCTTAACTGGAATTTGTTTGTTTTTTTCCTTTTTTACTTTGCTCTTGGTATATCTTTGGCTCTAAATGAAATGAAATGAACTGAAATAAACTGCAGTCAATTGAGATGAACCGATGTGAACTGAAATGAACTGGAACGAAATGAAATGAACTGAGATGGAATTAATTGAAACTAACTAATTTTAAAACTATAAAATATTGATCAATACTAAAATCAATCAATAAGCGAAAAAGAGAAATTCTAAATTAAATAAAAGAAATTAAGTAAAGTCAATAAAGAGGAAGCGCTTGAATGCAGAAATTTTAGTTGTTTGTGCGTGACTGTGTGTGCTTAAGAGATCGAAATACACAAAGTGAGCAAGGGGGATGAAGAGATGGAGCGGGAAGTAGAGACATCAATATTTTTTCTTGTATTTAGTTCTGGAAAAGATAACGTTTCTCTTAAGTGAGAGGGAAGAAAAAAGGGGGAATTAAGAGCTTTTACGAATTTTATATATCCCACACCCGTAATATGAATTTATAGTCTAATCCTAATAATCAATGGGTGGTCCATGCCCTAATAATATGAAATTGCTTTTGTATTAATTAATTTAGATCTACTAATTCATCTTCGATACAACCTTTGCTAAAAATTTCCACACGTGATGAAAGGGGCCGTGTACCGCCCATTTTTGTGATTAATAATATCGAATTTTTTATGATGGTAGTGATGATCACGTAATGATTTTTGAGGCAATTTCTGCTGCTCAACCAACTTAAATGAATGTCACGCCGCCACGTTATGATTTAAATTGACGACTTGACAATGATTTCGATGTACTATTTTTGTATTTGTATATGTGTGTTTTGTATTTAGTATTGAGAATCAACAGCGCGTAACAGTTTCCTTTGAATACTCTTAACTGATTTGCATTTTTTAGAATTACTGCCGAAGAGCACTGCGTTGTTACCGAGTATCACCGAGTATTGTCGAGCATTGCAAATACTGAAGTCCAATTCAAAAACGTTTTTTTTTCCGTCAAGTATGACCTTTTCCACTGGCGAATGAATACGAGTTATAACGAGCAGCGACTTTTATTAAAATGCGTTTACGATGGTGTGACGATCAATGACCGAATTAAAGTCGTTGCTCTCGTTGCTAACGTTTTTAATTAGGGTTTTTTCTGTGAAATATTTGCGGTTGATTTTAATGATATTCAGTTTTAGAAGTCTAAAATTTTGAATTTTTGGTTTATAAATTTATTAGTCATATATGATTCATAATATGATGAATGTATTCATAAATTGTTTTAACACATTTTTCGGGTCTTTATAAGCTTCCGTTTTTTGATGGTTCTTTTCTGAGAAACAACATTAATATTTAATATTTGTTATTTAAAATGGGCGATTTGATTAAAAAAGAATAAATAGATACAGAGGAAAAAATAAATTAACGTCCCGGCAAGGTGGGGGCTTGGAATCCGAGCCACGGCTCGGAACTCGATGAGAATGCGTTATTCAGCATAAACTAGCCAGTCACGTCTACCCTAAGGAAATAAACTTTGGATCTTCTAAATGTTGGTACGAACTTTGAAATTGATTTTTTACTAATTTCACGATAAGATTGAGAATTAAGATTTTGAGCATGGCTTAAAATGGCTAAAAAATGTTAAAAAATGCATATATTTTTTTTAATTTTACAGATATTGTTTTTGATTCCATTTAGCGCGAAAAGGCTTTTAATAACAACTTACAGTAATTTTCATAAATTCGTGTCATTTTAAGGACGCTTTCTGTAAACAAATTCGTTTTTATTGATTAGCTTTTTCACTCTCATTCTATAACACTAATATAATAAGCACCGGTTAAATATGAATTAATTAAATGAATTTCGTACAATCAAAAACAAACGATTAAAAAATGTGGAAATAAATTTTTAAAAATATGTAGTTTTAATATTAGTTTTTTTATAAAATTGTTGTAGTCTAAAAAATTGCACATTGAAAGCCGACTAATATTTTCTCAACATTTTCATTGAACTTTTTCGAAAATTTCAAATTAATTGTGCTGAGAGAAAATTCAATATTCTCTAATTTAATGTTCAAATCACGTTTAATCAAGTATATATTTTGTTCTATAAGGAGTATAATAATGATGAAATAAATAGCCGTCCATTAAATAAAAAAAATTTTTTAGCGGTTGACGATGACATCTTTTGTTGTCAACTTCCTTTAATGTAACCTCAAAAGCGGAAAAGTTTAACCACTAAAACATATATACGCACTAACAAAAATACTAACGTAAAGGAAACTTTCATTTAATTTTATTTATCACAACCACTTGCGAAAATCTCTTCCCGAAAATTTTATCGATTCCTAGATATTTCTCTCCATCATCAACAGATTGCTTTAATGTTGCGTAGTGGCGTGGGTGCCATGGGAAGGTTTATGGTTATTAAAAGAGAGAAAGAGAGACAAAGATAGAGAGGGTGTGCGGGATAGAGTGAGAGGTAATCGATTGGCAGGGGAGAGTGAGATGAAGAAAAGTAAGGAGACTTTACGTTGTGTTTTGCATTATTCAATCGGTTTCTTGCATTCATGTCGACAATAATTGCAGTGAAGAAATTGTATACAGAAAAAATTATTAAGAAAAGTTTTTGATCAAACCATTGCTCGATAATTAAATATTTAATTTTTCGGCTTATTTTCCCATGTTCACTTCTCATCATGTCCCATCGTGAATCGTACTCTCAGCTTCTTTTCTCATATTCCGGAAGAATAATTACCAATGACTCTTTCATTATTCCAGAAATATTTTAGACGACTCTTCTCCAGTGATTGTCAACGACTCTTTCAGAGGCGTCTTCTGTGTGTCTTTCAAGATTATTGTCTACGACTCTTTCGAAAGACTCTTTTCTGAACCTTCCCTAACAATCGTCTGCGACTTTCGGATATGTAAGTGTCCTAGAAGGGTCGCGTAATCATCACGCTCTTCTGACAATCGTCTAAATGTTCGCAGGGAAAATTGTAATTGTGGAAACATTGTAGAAAAAAATAAGTGTAAATAAAATCGCGAAGCGAGAATTTTAAATTAGAAGCGCAAATAAGCTTACTACAATATCGTCTGTCATTACACTTTCCTCTTTTTACCATACATCCGATCGCCAACATTTGCAATACACTAATTTCAAATGATATCGCTGTGATATATTTATTTACAACGTGTAGTAAATAAGAGAACATTTAGACGTTTTTCAAAATCATATTGCTCTCATATTGCGCTCATTTTAAGCCACGTATTTCACAGCAATTCAGCTGCAAATATGCGAAAATTTTGTGAACATTTTTATAAGTCATATAGCCCTCTCATACTGACATAATTTAATACCGCACGTTATGCATAATCATACGTGTCCTTTGGACGCACAAGCGAATAACCCGTGCGTAGATATTTTACATCAATATAGAACAAAATGGGAACATTTGTCTATCTGAGAGGTTCACTACACGTTGTAGTGTCATACAATTGCAAGGCAATCGTAGAGACGATACGTGACGAGACGATGTAACTCTTGGTATAAGCTCGTTAGTTTGGGCTTTTAGAAAAATATGAAAATTAACTTAATTCCTAAAAATGTGCTATTGAGAAGAGTTATTAAAGCAGAAGTAAACATAAACTTTTGAAAAGCACTTTCAAAAAGAAAATAGCCAATGACCGCCTACACCATCCATGGAGTACGTACGAAGGGTAAATTTCAGACCAGATTTCAAAGACCTTATAGCTTTTATAATAATAAGAGCTTACATTCAGACCTTCTAATTCATTTAAATCATTTAAATATGAATGAATTTTGAACATTAACATTATCAATAATAATGTTAAAAATCCTTGAATGAATGCTTTTCAAAAACTCGCTTTAATTCATTTACTTGATATAAAAAAGCTTTTGGAAGAAATATTAAACGAATTAAGTTGAGAAACCGAGGCAATGTTTTTTTGTTACTAATATGTACTGTTGTTGTTGTTATGATAGTTAGTGTGGTAATTGTGGTTGTTGTCATCATTTTTATTGTATACGTATGAATTATTTTTAAAGTGCAAATTTGTCATGCATTGTTTGTCATGTAATTAACCGTGACAATTTGTCATTCTTTTTATTTATAATATCGAAAGGCATGATAAATCACAAATACACGCATACCTACATACATGCACAACACACATACGCACACACACGCACGTGTTTAAAAGAAACAATATAATTCAAAAGTATTTCAATAATTCGACCCATCGGGAATCGAGATTGAAGAGAATTTCTAGAGTTCCTTTTAAGTAAATGTTGTTTTTTTGTTTCTGTTTTATATTCTGAAGAAAAATAAAATAAAGCGTAGTAAACGTTTTAAGTGGAAAAAACAACAGCGAAAATGCATTTAATACCTTTGGGTTTCTTTTTAATTCAATTTTTAAACTTGTTGATTCTTATAATTGTTTGTTGTTTTCCTTGCAATTCGATAAATAATTAAACTCATTTAAAATTAACAAAAACCAACCAACAACAACAACAAAACAATGTAACTGACCGCAACGTAAATGAACTTAAACCAGTTATCGTCAGTTTAAATAAAAGCAAATTGAAAGACACAACAACAGATGTTGTTGTTGTTGTTGTTGTTGTTATTGTTGTTGTGGTTTAACAAACAACCGCGTTGCTGATCAACGTTACAATTTCATTGAGTTGAATGGAATAATGGTGTGACAGATTGAATGGAATGAGTGGCAGATTGATCGATTGATGGATAGGCGGAATGGGCGTAATGCATGCATATTTGGCTTGTTGAGGAATCATGAACATCATCGTCATGTGCTTTATTCGATAAACAACTTAATTATGCATTTTGTTTTGTTGTTGTTTTTGGTATTTTTAAAATTCAATTGATTCGAGTGGGCGTTTAATGGATGGATAATATTGTATTGATCATTACTTGTTATATTGCCAATATTTTATTGAAATGTTTTTAATTCAATTGTCACGATAGAACATCTTTGCCTAGCCTTTTCTTGACTTTTCTCCTCACTACTCTTGACCACCCCACACCACCACCATTGTCAACAAATCCCACTAATAAAATTCCATTATTTTAGTGTTGTTTATCATTTATTACGCGGCTCGCGTCTCTGATAAATTAGTGATAGATTGATTGAAGAAATGTGCGACCTATGATAATTACGAGTAATTTGTTTGTGTTAATTATTATTAATTCTTATATTATTGCAGAAGAAGTTAGGCGAGACGGTTGAGAAGTTTGAAAATTAGTTCTTAAGACTATTTTATGTTTGTGTTCCTAAATTTCATTATTTTTCATTTTGGTCAAACATAAAATTTTTCTCCCGACTGCAATTTTTTGTAGCAGTAAAATTTGGTTTTATAAAAAACGTTTATTTTCATAAATGTAATGTAATGTATCTCATAACTAGATTGAGTAATGATATCGTTGAAATTTTGTTTCTTGTAACATCTCATAAATTATCGATATTATCGTATATCGCGAATCTGAATACGTCTGGAATCAACCGATCAAATACAATATTATTTCGTAGATATAGAAGCCAAATACTTTGGGAAATTTCTATAAAAGGGGGTGGTGTTCTTGTCAAAGTAGTTTAAAAAAAACCCGCAAGTGATACGTCTTATAGCATCGAATACATCTTAAATAAATTCAAAATAAGATTATTCTATGGAAAATAGTTATAACAAATTATTGCGTAATTAGTTTCTTTTCTCTAAATAGAATCATTTTGAAAAGTAGTACTTTTTTATAGAATGATAATTACCTTCTTGGGGCATTTATTTGTCCTTCATTAAAGCTTAAACAAAGTGTTACAATAATTTATTAGAAAATTGCTATTTTTAATTACGAATTACTAAACATCACTAATATACAAACAATAACAACAACAACAATAACAATGAATTTATGCTAGCTTTGCCTTTTGACGAAATATTGCCATGATTTGATTTTGCCACCACTCAAACCGTATTGAAAAGTATTTTCATTTCTCATTTCATTTCATTCGCGCACTGTGTTTATAAACAGTGCAGTTGGAGTTGTTGGTTTTGCTATTGTTGTTGCTGGTATTGCTCTGTTATGGTTGTGTTTATACCCTACACGCAAAGGGTGAAGGATGTATTAAGATTGTTCCCCGTTTGTAACGCATGAAAAGAGGAAGATATGGTAGAGTATGTTATTGTGGTTCATAATCATCTGAGTTGATTTAGCAAAGTCCGTTCCTGTCTGCGAGGAGAAATCACACTTGAAGGAGACCAAATAGAGGTTTTTATGAAGTCTGACACAGATATTATTATAAGCTGTTAGGTATTGAAAAGGGACGAAATCGGATGAGAGAAGCGCCTCATTACGGTGACTAATATGGATACATCTATATGTGCATTTTACTTTCATCGTTTGCAGATAAAGATGGAAGACAAAGTTATATTCTCGATTGCAACCACGAATACTATTATTTAATAATATTACGAATATTATTTTTTTCTACTATCAAACTGCACCATGTGTAAACTTTTCTGCGGAAAATTGTGTTGAAGATGAGTTTTTGAATTTAAATCTAGATTAATTAAGAGGAGAGATATGTAACACTAAATGGCACGTGTACCGCATACTAGACTACTAAATTATAGATTTTACATCACATCGATTTAAGTAGGACGTAGCGTATGCAAGCTTCGACCAGACCGAAGTTAGCATTTTTATTTTTTGTATTTCACTTTTATTGGGAGGAATGTGTTGTTGTTGTGGTTGTTGTTTTATTTTTACAACACACCATCGTTCAAGGCAAACCACCAGAACTGAAAATTGGTATGGTCTGATAAAAAAAAACAACAATAACAATAATGGAAACAACAAAAACTGCAATGAAAAAAGTGACAATAACAGAAATCAAAAGAATAATAATAATATGAGTAATGGACTAGAATTTATTATATAAAATTGAGTTTTCTATTAAAATGACGAATGACTGGAATTAGAACGATGATGAAAACAAAAGAGAAAATTAGAAAAATATATTTATGTCTTTAGTATTTATTACATCGAAAGAGCTTTTTAAATAATGTAAAATTTTCATTTCTAAAGATTATTCAGAATATTTTTGTTCTATATTTTCAAATTAAAAAAAATTGTCCCTCTTCTAATTTCATAATTTTTTCTTCTTTATATTTCAGGTAAAAAGCCATAACCGAAAGCCTCAAAAGGGGCCGAGTCGAGTCTTTTTGTGAACATCAGGTGGCTTTCAAAAGATATTCCTGCACGAGAAATACAAAATACATGTCATTTCATATTTGTTTAACAATTATGGCTTTATAATTTATAATTAAAAAAGTGCAAAAATATTCGAAATTTCAAAATTTTTTGATTATGAAATGGAGACAATTGCACTCGAAAAATGGTAAAGAAAATTAATTAAAGCGGAGCCACTCCTGTAAGGGTTCAGGTTTAGAAAGGATCATTCAACGTATTCTCGGTATAGGCGTAATTTACTAATAATGTGAATAATTTGCCTGATTTCTTCTTTCAGTTTTTTGACCATGGAGAGCTTAAGGCGGCAATTAATGCTCATTTTTTAACGAAAGGCATTGGAAATAATTGTTGTTATATAGAATCCTCTTTTTCGTGTCGCTACCGAGAATATATTGAATGTCATTCGTAAATTTCAAAATTATTGCACTTTTCTAAATTAAATACAAATTTTTAATTGCCAAAGAATACAATATTAACGGTTGAATATAAAAGATTTGATACGATAAAAATTTTGAATGTCAGTTTTTTGTAAATATGTAAATATTTTTGTACTAGTTTCCCTCCCCTTTAATCAGCTCGTCTTTCTTTGATTAACTAAACCCGAATTATTTTGTGGTTATTTTTCCATTTATAAAATATCCGTAAACGTTTGCGGTTTTTCGTGCAAATGCTTTCTATTAAATTTTCAAATTTGAATTTAAATTGAATGAATTTTTTCATTGATTTATGTTTTGCTTTGTATTTAACTTTTTCATTTTTTTTTGGTATTTTTTTGTACTCAAATTTTGCTTTCCATTTTTACCTTATTTAACAATTTTTAATTTTGTTTAAATGGCGCTTAGGAACGATTTTCTTTTAAAAAGCCATTGAACTAATTTCATTAATCCATTCTTTATTGATTCCACTTTACATCCTTTATCGATGTAAAATATAATAAAAGCTGTCTTCTTAATATTTTTGTTAAATTGTGGAGAAAAATATGAATATGCAGAATTAATTGAAGTGCTTCGATTTTTTTAAACCGAAACTAATTATTTCCCGATGATTTTTGTTATTGTGGTTTTTCGTAATTGATTTCGTTATGCGTGGTTTATCCGGATTCTGTTTTTCGATTTATAAAATTGTGGCTAATTTTAATGACTCTCCAATATAATCGTTTTCAAATATTTTAATATTACAAATTTAAAACCACCTAAATTATTTTTTATAGAAATATAATAATATAAATATAATTTCATTTGCGAAAAAATATTTTTCGCATCGGACTTATCGAATTCATTAAAATCGAAATATTAAATGAATGTGTTAAATTTTTTAGAATCAATGAACATTTTAATTCTAGAAAAAAATTGCTTAAAAAAATTTTTTTTCACAAAAATCCTGAACTTTATTTTTGCGATAGAATTTTTCTTAAATACTTTTCTAAAATATATTTTAATAATATTCTAAAATATAATTTTCTAAAATATATTTTTATTTTGACATTTACATTATTTTATAGTTTCTATATTTATTATTTTTTATTATTTATATTATTATTTTTATTTTAATCATTATTATTTTTTAATATTTTTACTATATTTTTGTGAGTTTTTACAGAGCTCACTTTTTAATGTTTTTTTATTCAAAATCATTGATGTCATTAATTCATGCATCTGTATTTCTGCTTTTATAAATTAGTTCTATATAATAATATATAATTAATTATATATATAGCAATATATGTAATAAATTTTACAATCTTGTTTACAGAAATCAAAACCTTGTAATATTTTTTATTTTGAACAGAAACCATCTTAAGTTTTTTCTTTAATCCAATATTATTTTAATAGAATTTTTATTTTTTAATAACATTTTTATATGCTTAATGTCGAGGATGTTGTTGTGGTTGTTGTTGTTGTCATTATCATTATTTTTATTTTTATTATTTTTATTCTTACCGCGTTTGTTGTAGTTGTTGTCATTGGTGCTTTTATTGTAGTTGTCCTCAGTGATAATAACCAGAAATTTTAGAAAAGATTTCATAACATTCGATTGACTGATTGATTGGTTAATTGATCATTCATTATTCTTATTTCCTTTATATGAAATATTCATTTTGATCCCGCATAAAATTGAAATGTAATTTAGTAGTTGCTTAAACCGCCCCCCCTCCCCCTTCACCCTTTTATACAATAAAAATACTTGGTACTAGATAAATTATAAACAACTTTTAATTTCATTCGTTGAAAAAGCAATGCCGTTTGTCAGACCTCATAACAATAAATTAACGTTTTGTTTAATTTGTTATTGCATTACTTTTGTCTAACAAATACTGTAAATATTTCCATTTTAAATTAGTCTTTGGAATTTATTACCGACATTCCCAAAAAAACATGTTTAGTATTTAATTAAATATTAATTCCTTCACCGCAATTGCCCGAAACAAGCGAAGGGACATTAAGGGGTTAATGATTTAAGGTTATTGTTGACTTTTTCTGTTAACTTTATTACTTGGTAAATATTTTCATATTTTGTAAAGAGTACACCAAAGAGTATTTTGTAAAGAGTATACCAAATAAAGCTCATCCCATTTACAGAAAAAATGGATATAAATGCTTTAAAAATGTTTGATTTATGAGAAGTTACAGTTTTTTCTGGTTTATTATTACAGATTTCAGACACCAATAAAAGCATTTGCCTGCCTTACAACAACAAGGTAAGCATGATTTTTTGATCTTGCTTTTGTAAATATATTTCGAAATATATAACATATTGATAAATATTGATAAATAATAGAAAAAGATGGATAAGCGTATATATAAAAAATTAAGGATATTTTTAGCCATCAAAGGAAAATAAAAATTAATCAACAGATACAAATTGATCAATTAAAAAAGTATTTTCCTGATACATGGATTGTTCAGTGTATTTTCAGTGTTACCAAGAAAGTAACGTTTAATTGAAAAACGTAATTATACCATTATTTTTACATTTAAATAAAAGGTCAATACATTCGTTACATTTGAATTTTAAGCATCTTTCATACGGAGGGTGTTCAATGTATTCTTGGGTCAGAGTACCTGACCCCATAGAGAATTATACGCTTCGACGTTTGGGGAGCGTTTTTAGGTCTTCGTGGTGAAGATTCATCAAGTATAATCAATCGGATTTTAGCGAAAATGGTACAAGAGTCAATGCAATAACACAAGAAGGTTACTGACGTCCCAAAGTAATTGAAAGACACTCCTTCAGTTTATGAAGTCATGGTCATAGTGCTTTTAATACAAATGGGCGTGAGACGGGGCGAAGAGGTAGGGGATTTATTCATCACCATCTTGTTATTATTCGAAATTTGAAAATAATGTTTGTTGCGAAGAATTTTCCAGCGACGAAAACGCCAATTAATTTCCATCTTCTTGAGGGTTTTTTTTTGTAAGGTACCTAAATTTTAATTTGCAGATACAACAAATATATTGCGAATATAAGGGAAAATATTCAAAAGTAAAAATATAATTATTTGCACAATCGTTTATTAATCCGGTTACCGAGAATTCATTGAACAACCATATTTATAATTTTTATTGTTTATGCATAAGTTTCACAATGTGAAATATGTTTATTTTTATTACTATTTTTAATTATTGAAATAATGCAATTATATTATTATTATAATTATATATTAATTATATTTTGGAAAACCCAATTTTTTTACATTGAAATAAACTTGCCGAAGGATCTAATGAAAACACGAGAGGAGAGAGCCGAAAAGAGAGTTGAGAATGTTGTTTTAAATTTCATTGCCTTTTAACACCTAAGCTAACAACAAAAACACCAAAACAGCAATAGTAATAATCGCAACAAAGTATTAAAACCTCTCCCAAAAAATAAAACTTCAAATCAAAAACTCCATTAAAAAAATTAATGAACTTCTAACATGCAATCCTTTAGATTTTATCTGCAATATTTATTTTCTTCCTTCGTCTAGACCGGCTACGACCCTGCCCCACACCACCTTAACCTCCTCTCCCCCTCAATACTTTATTGCTTTTATTCCCTCTTCTTCGTCATCAATGTCGGTTTTCTGTTTTATCTTCGCATTTTTTCTTTGCCTTACGCAATTTTACAAAATCCGCGGACTCGATGTTCCGAAGCTCTTACGGCGTACCATTGCGTGTTGTTTGCTAAACAGCAGTTGCCATTTAAGGATACTTCAACTAAAACTTGACTCAAAAACTTGCAATACAAAGCGAGTTTGTACGATTTGGGAAGCTTGATTGGTCGGTTGGGTCGTTTGGTTGATGAATTGGTTGCGCGCTTGTTTGAATGATTGGTTTTTGTTGGTTTTCATAATATTTTTACGACTTAACTTTGGATTAATTTTATGTAATTCCATGAGTTAAAGGAATGTGTTAGGAAAAATTTCATTTTGGAATTAATGCATTTAAATAACCTAAAATAAAAATACAAATTAATCTAAAATACAAACAAAATTAAATTTAAAATACAAAAAAAAAAAACAGTCATCTGTTTAGCTTGGTTTAATTTTTTAAAAAAATCAAATAAACTAAAAACGCTGTTGTAACCGTTTTCATGTTTGCGGTCAATGCAGATGTTGACCATGTTTAATAAACAAAAAAAAAAACAAAAAATTAATGATCCATTAAAAATGTTTTGACACCACAAGACATCGTCGATTTCATTAAAATTGATCAGGATGAAGTGGGAGGAAGCAATCGAAGTACAAGCATATCGCGCGTCATAGAATTTTGAAATTATTTGTAATTTTGTGGGCGTTGTCGCGCCACATCGTGCACTGTTGTAATGCATACAAAACGAAATGTTAGGTCATTGGTAAGACTTAATATAACATCATATAATAGTAGCAGCAGCAACAACAACAACAAATACAGTCAATAAACCAACTAGCTCAAACAACAGCCAGAACCACAACCAAAGCAGTTACAGAAGCAGAAGCAGCAGCAGCAGCAGCAGCAGCAGCAATTGCATGTTTGCTAAATTAAAAGGGCTGCAGAATTGGACAATTTCGAGCATGTTCTTCTGTTGAAATCAACCCGCAGAACATTACAAATGTTCCCCAAAAAAAGCAAAATGGAAAGCAAATGTTTCTAAAATGCATTGTAAAATTGTGAAGAGAAAAAAGTTAAATAACGAGGAGAAGAAGAAATTGGGTGTAAAGCAGGAATGCTATCTTGATCAGTGTAAGTCTTAGAGAGAGATAGAGAGAGACGGGATGAAAGGAACAGAGCTAGTGTGGCTGGAGCATGAGGTGGTGAGAAAGGAGGAGCATAGAAAGAGAGACATTCTTGCAGAAGCGGTGCCAGCAGTTTTGCTTGTTGTCAGCAAAGGATAAAGAACAACAACAGAAAGCATTCACAAGCGACAACAAACAAACAAACGAAAACTATATTAACAACAATAACAATAACAGTAGCAGCAACAGCAACGACAAAAACTATAACAATAGTTAACGATACTACCTGGTAGCTTTAGCAAATAACATCAATATTTCAGACAGCAATATCGTTGTATCGCCAATGTAACCTGCAGTTCATTCGAGCAGGTGTTTTTTTCGATTTTTCCAATTCTTTTACTCTTGTTCATTCAACCACAAACTGCAGTCGAGACTGGTAGGAATAAAGCGAAATTAAACAACAACAATAACGAGAGTTTCAATAACTGCAACCGCAACAACAACAACTTTGTACAACTGCGACTTTTCTGTTCCAACAAAAAACTGGTTTCGAAAAAAACAACGAGTGCCGGAAAGGAAATAACGCAGTAATACCCAAGAAAACAGCGAGGAAAAATAAATATGAAGGCAACGGAAAATACCAAAAGCAACAACAACAATGACAACAATAATAAGGAAGGAAACAGTACTAAGGATTGGATTTACAGCAGAATTGCTTGTACGCTTAGCTATGATAACAAAAACAACACGATCCTGGTATCACAGTGATCAAAATATATTGTTGCAAGCTTTGATTACAACAAGAACAACAACCTTTACCACAAATAACGGCAACTATTTTTCTGGGTTTTTGTCAAACAGTTTATTGTTGCGAAATTGTTGCGAAACAATTTATTTTCTTACACGCTCACAAGCATCTGGATGTCTGGCGGTTCTTTTAAATATCTCTTCTCGTAATCTCACTCCCTCTCTCACTCTCTGTATCTCAGGGTTTCTAGAGTCCATTCATCTTTTTCTGATTACCAATGCATTGAAATTATTTGATTATGAATTAAAGGATTCAGAATTTTAATTTATTTACTAAAACGTGGTTTTTGGTTCATTCTGTTCTCACACATATTCCCATTTTTTTCATGTCGCTTCTTTTTTTCTTCATCATCTGCATATCTTCCCTAGCTTTTCTTTATTTTTGCTACTATATATCTATTCCACACTTTTGACCAACTTTTACACTATCGGTCCTTTTTATACTTCCCGCTCTTTCTCCCGCACTCCCACGCCCTCAAATGTGACCTGAGTTCAACTAAACTAAATCAGGCTGAACTAATTTCTACTAAATCCGATTTACCTTCATAATAAATCTTTTCCGTAACCAATCAGAATCTTGATAATCGTGACTGTTGGTAATTGAAAAAAAAAAGAAATTTATCAGCACGCAGGCAGGCAGGCCTTCATTCCTATTCGTCTTGGACAACAGCGTTTGAAACCGGGAAGGGTGAGGGGTGGTTCTCTGGAGAAAGGCTTAGAATGAAAGTGTAATAAAACTTTTAAAACAACAACAACAACAACAATGACAACAACGAAAGCACTGACAACAATAACAACAACAATTTTATAGAACATTGTGAATAATCAGGTTAAATTTAAGTACTTTCCATTCGAAGTTTCGCTATTGTGCTGGGGAGTGTGTGAGAAGAGACATAACTGGAAGATATGCAAATTAACTCTAGAAGCTCGAATGCGCGAATCAATAAAGTTTAAAGCTTTACTTTAGTTAATAAAGGAGTCTCAAAAGGGGATTGGAAAATAAGAAGTAAGGGCTTCCCTCGAAGGCTTGTTGTTTGTATGTATGTGTGTGCCCAGGTGAGGTCTCCCTCTATCATTTTTTTGATCTTCCAAACCGCAACTAGCAACGTCTCCCCCTTCTTCCGGTTCTCTCTTCTACTGTTCACATTATTTATATTTTCTCCTTGACTTTCCTTTAATTCTAGCGAAAAGACTGTGATGAATTTTTCATATGTAAAAATTATGACCTAAAAAAATATTACAGGAAAGAATTCCTTAAGAATTTATGGAAATGGGTTGCACAATTCCTTTATGCATTCTAGCATAATTCTATTAAAATATTTTTAGGCACGTTTAATGTGATTGTTATTATTTTTTGTTGGTGTTCGTTGTTGGTGTTGCCTATTGCTAAAATTGTTGCTATAGTTATCCTTCATTAAGAGAGAATCACTTCATGAAATGATAATGTTTGTTTTTGTATAATAATAAATTAAAAACGTTTGATATTTTTGTAATAAAAATTAATATTAATATTCAACAAAAAAAAATTACACAGAATTTACGCATTGCATAAAATTGAAAATAAATTTCATAAAAAATTGCTAAAGAAAACTGATACATAAAATTTTAGAGATAGGTGAAGGGTTTAAAAGTAACAAAGAATTACATCGGGATAATAAAGGAACAAAAACAATAAATAAAAAAAAGTTAAAAATTATAAAAACTAAAATTAAGGAAAAAAAGAAGACGTGAGAATAATCGAAAATTAATTAAAAAATATATATAAATTTATATGAATCGTAGTGCATAATATGATCAACATAATAATGATATTTTTAATAAAAATAATAACAAAAACCACAATAAAAATAATAATAATACCAATAACAATAATAATGATATTAATAATGACGGTACAAATTAAAACTATATGAAATAATATTCAAATTAAAAAAAAGATCTGCGGTAATGTAGTTTCAAAATTAAGTAACAAAAATATATTTTATCCAATAAAATAAATAAACATAAATACGAATATTTTTATGATTGTTATTATTTTCCATATAATTTTTCCCTCAAAATTTTTCAATTATTATTGAATATATATATATATATATATATATATATATATATATATATATATATATATATATATATATATATATATATATATATATATATATATATATATATATATATATATATATATATATATATATATATATATATATATATATATATATATATATATATATATATATATATATATATATATATATATATATATATATATATATATATATATATATATATATATATATATATATATATATATATATATATATATATATATATATATATATATATATATATATATATATATATATATATATATATATATATATATATATATATATATATATATATATATATATATATATATATATATATATATATATATATATATATATATATATATATATATATATATATATATATATATATATATATATATATATATATATATATATATATATATATATATATATATATATATATATATATATATATATATATATATATATATATATATATATATATATATATATATATATATATATATATATATATATATATATATATATATATATATATATATATATATATATATATATATATATATATATATATATATATATATATATATATATATATATATATATATATATATATATATATATATATATATATATATATATATATATATATATATATATATATATATATATATATATATATATATATATATATATATATATATATATATATATATATATATATATATATATATATATATATATATATATATATATATATATATATATATATATATATATATATATATATATATATATATATATATATATATATATATATATATATATATATATATATATATATATATATATATATATATATATATATATATATATATATATATATATATATATATATATATATATATATATATATATATATATATATATATATATATATATATATATATATATATATATATATATATATATATATATATATATATATATATATATATATATATATATATATATATATATATATATATATATATATATATATATATATATATATATATATATATATATATATATATATATATATATATATATATATATATATATATATATATATATATATATATATATATATATATATATATATATATATATATATATATATATATATATATATTTGTTTTTATTAATTGTTTGATTTATTTATATATTTTAGAGTACTTTCCCTTTATGTAAAAATTCTCACGCAATTTAATTTTTTTTTCAATTCATCCTTGCGTTTTCATATTATTTTATATTGAAATTATTTTATAATTACTTCATATAGTTTTCGTTAATTATTAGCTTTGTTTTTATTTATTACGTGGCTTTTATTTTAAAAACAATAATTATTCTCATTTCAATTTTGCAAAATAATCCTTTCGTCTTCAATCCATTAAATCATTTTTCGTGTTTCGATGATATCGATGACGATCTTTTTTTGTTACGGAAATTTAATTTTCGAAACATTTGCATATTTCAATTGTATTGCTGGGTGTTGTTGACAATTGTGTTGTTGCTATCATATGAAATAATCATAATTCTATTAACTTCACGAGCAAGTAAAAATGGTGGCAGTTTTGGTGGCAGCGATTCCCAACAGAAAATCGCGAACTAATTCTACCAAGTCGCAAACAAATTCTTCAAATTATTATAAATATTTCGAACTAAATGAATTTTTTAATTTTTTTGAAAAATTAATTCTCTTTTCTAATTAATATTTTTATTAAAAAAATATTGCATTGAAAGGACTTTTGGTAAATGGCGTTAACGTGACTCATTTATACAGTTTGGGATATACTGCTTCATAACCAGAGAGCTAAATAAACGCATTTTTGGCGTTTGAAAATTGAATGATCACTAAAAATTTGCATAAATCTATTGAATTTTTAATGACTCTTAGATGATCCAGCACGCGACACTATTCAGAAATCATTTAATCAGCAGATTACAATTTCTAATTGTGGTTGACGGCGGGAAGAGAAAGGAATGCATGGAAGAGAGTATGAAGGTGTGTCGCAAAACGACCTCAGGATGAATGATAGATGTCGATGAATAAGTGCGGTCGCAAGCGTTGATTATTGCTTATACGATGGTGTGAATGAGTGTGTGTATGTGTGTGTGTGTGAGAGAGAATTTTTGCGTTTGTTTGTACGACACTCCATAGGAGGAATATTTATTTTTTGCGGTTTAAGGATTGATTATGACACTTTAGTCGTTCTCACGTAAAATTAAACAGTGTTTTTAATTAATCTGGTATAGCTTAAAAGCTAATTGAATTTAACTCAAATTAACCTTAAGCACCAATTCCATCAATTTGTTCCACGAGTAAGATTATTTCCACATGTTTGGCTTTTAATTTCAGAAAAAAATTTTAATATTGCAAACATTTTGTTAAAGTTCTTTCTCTTTTTTATATCCTATTCCCTTCAAAAAAGGGAAAAGGATATATTAACGTTGATACTATGTTTGTAACGCAGTGAAGGACTTACAAAAGAGATAGAAAAGTATATATATATTCTGGCTCAGAATGATCCCCTGAGATTATCGATTTAGCGATGTCCGGTCGTCTGTCTGGCTGTCTATCTGTCCGTTTGTCTGTCTGGCTGTCTATCTGTGGAAATCACGATTACAAGAGAACGAATGAAGGTATGATCATGAAATTTGGTATGAATATTTCGTGTTATGATGGTTGGTTGGAAGGCTGGTTGGTATTGAAAATGGGCGAAATCGGATAACTTCCACGCCTACTTTTGGTATTTAATGTGATTTAAATAGTGTTTAGAGCTCAATTTCTCAGCTCCGAGTACGAACTTAAAGGTGAAATTGTATATTCGAGCATACTGCCTCATTTGAAAATATATTAAAAAATGGGCGTGGTCCGCCCACTAAAGACAAAATTCGTACAGGCGTAAAAATAGAGACATTGAACAAATATTCCCTGTCATCATAGGATGGGTGGTGTTGAAAATTGGTGAAATCGGAAAACTGCCACGCCCACGCCTCAATTAGAACTGTTTCACAAAAAATGAGCGTTGAAAATAACAAATAAAGCATGCAATTTGGTACGAATGTTCTCTGCCGTCACAGGCTGGTTATAAATGTAAATATAATAATTTAAATATTAATGTATAATATATTTATATAAGCCGCCGACATTTTATTTGAACGTTGTTATCAAGAGATTCGGGAATAAGCTTCGGCCAGGCCGAAGATAACGTTCTTACTTGTTTTTGTTCAATATGCTTAACTTCTGCAGCAGATATTTAAAAGTTCTAGTAGTGCAAATACAATTTCTGAAGAGTTTAATAAACTGTTATGAAGTGGAACAACAACAACAGCAACAGCATCTGTAGCAACGACAGTAATACAAAATAATGCAATTTCAAATACAATAAAATCTCGCAAATATCATAAGTAATGACAATAACTTTGCCAACGACGACAACATTCGTAACGACAGAAGTAACAACAACAACAACAACAACAGTAACAACACCGGTGAAATAAACAGTAGTGGTGTATGATATATGGTTTTTGTGCTCTAGAAATAAAATTTGTAACAAGTAATGCATACATCCGGCAACTTGAACTTTGATCTAAAATGAAACAAGCAAACAGAACACTCTCATCCAACCCCCTCTCCCGCTCCACTCCGTCGGGAGAAGGGCGTAAGGGTATCCGCACAAACCATTCAAACCAATTACCAACCTACTTTCCAACTAAATCCTCAATTTAATTGTTGCTAATGTTCATGACGGGCTCTGTGGTTTAATCGGAGTTGTTGTTGTTCATATTCTTGTTATTGTTGCTGGCTGATTGTTGTTGTTGTTGTAGCAGTTACACAAGCTCCAAGGACTGCTAATGTTGCTGCTTTGAAGAATAAACTTCTACGTTTACGACCCAGAAAAACTTTGCCATTTTCAAAAGTTTGTTCAGTCTTTATTTCGTAATAAACTTTAAAATTATCACTTATTAAATTAAATTCAAATTCAATTTTTAAATGTTTTTATGTAAAATTGAACTTCGCATTAGATATCATAATCATTAAAAGTTTTATTTATTTTAATTAAAATTATTTTTTTAAAGCATTTGAAAATTTTGAGTTGAAGAAGACTGTGACAGATTTTAGAAGTCACGTATGCCAAGTCAAGCTATAAACTAAAATTGTTGTAATATTTACTTCATTCCAAAAGCTAAGGATTTTTTATTTATTTCAAATAAATCTAAGGCTTAACAATAATACGTTTTGATTTGTCAATAAGCATTAGTAATCATTATTATCACCATAAATATCATGACATATATCATCAACGTCATTCGCATCATCATCATCATCATCTTCATAATCATTATCATCATCATCATCATCATCACAAGGTAGAAGAAAGGAAGATTTGAACATGTTTTGTGCGGCAAATAAAATAGAAAAGATTAAAAGATTTGATTTAAGTTCTATTATTTGATAGCCTGTTGTTGTTGTTGTTGTTGCTGTTGTTGTTTCTGTTGCTGTATCCATAACTAATAGAAAAACTAAATAAAATATTATATACACAGCCTTTTTATCCATTCAGCCATGCCCTCGTTATAAAATTGACACAAAAACTGAACTGAACCAAACTGAAGTAAGCGGAATTGAACGAACTCGAAGCGCCTGAGAATGTACATGCGTTGCAGATGATCGACATAGAAAGAGATAAGAACAGTTCTAAAAATTATGCAACATTAATATTTTAAGAGGTTTTCTGAATAAAGAGAAGATCCTCTTTTAGAAAGGATTCAGAAAATAGAAAAAAAAACACCAACCAGGGCATAAATTTCATCAAGCCTTTACGAATTTTATGAAATTAAATGATTTTAGAAAGGTGGAATTTAATGAAGAAAAGACAAAATGTAGACAGGAGAATAAAAGGAAAGGGAAATGGAAAAAGAGAAAACTATACGAAATTATCGTAAAGGATGAAAATGCAATGCAATGAAATTACGAGCGGACTTACTTTTTATATTATTTTATATTTTTATTATTTCATTTTTGTTCGTTCATACGTTTCTTCCTCTTCAATCCATTCATGTTTTCATAGCTAATGCTACCTCTGCTCAATGTGATAATGCGGTATTTGCAAGGGAGCTCTTACCTTACCTCACGGTATTACAGTCAATGACAAGTGCCTTCATTCTTTTTAAATGACCTCTGACTGAATAAAGTGGGTTAGGGAGAGAGAAAAGATGAGAAAGAAGAAGAGAGAATTAGAGATTTGCCTGGACCCATTCTACCTATTCCTTCTACTTATATATAACTTATTTATTTAGAATTTATGAATAGATTTATGAATAGATTCCACGTCTATTTTCTTAACCCCTAAAATCACTGCAATGCCCACAGTGTTTATAAAGGTTTCATGGTGTTCATTCTATTAAATTTAAAATTAGAAGTATTTTTCTTAACGAACTCTTGTGACCCATTTTTAGGGAAAAGTTTAATAAATTTAAATATTTTTTCAACGTTTAACTAAACACTTAAAAAAGCAAAAACGAAAAAATGAATGCAATAAAAACAAACAAACTGAAAAATCACGGGGAACCTCTCCGTGACCGAGAATGCAATTAAAAATGCCTACGATATTCTCATAAAATGTTACACTTAGTAGAAGTATGCTTTAAGTCATAATTATTTATAGCTGAAAAACAAGTGCAGGCGCCTGAAACTATGCCATCATTCTCTTACGAGAAGTAATTACGCGACGCGGGCCACGTGAGCTCAGAAACTTTGTAGACAGCTTTTAAATATTTCAAAGCAACCTCCCTGCAAGAAACTGCAAAGAAAAGGAAGGTGGAGAGGCAAGAAGAAGAAGAAGGAAGGTCTCCTTATTGACGTGAAAAGAAGAAAGGAGCTAACAAGGAAAACAGAAAACCGGATGAAAGGAAGGAGACTGAGTACTTTTCACTAAACATTTACATTAAAAACGAACGAGTAATGACAACGTCTATTAAAAGGAAACCATCGTTTTTGAGAGAAAAAAAAGAAGCGGTAACACGAAATTTGGGGAAGGAATAAAATTTAAATTTTGGAATTTCTTTATTTTGTAAGAATAATTTATGATGGTAGAATTTATGCACTGTAATTTATTTTTATATGAGAATTTTATGTAAAAATATATAAAAAAGGGTTTACGATGAATAATGTACGCTTCAGGTTTTAACAATTTTTTTTTTGTTTTTTATTAGTTTTTTGCATTTTAAAAATTTTTTTTTGTTTTATCAAAAAAATAAGAAAGATATTTTCAAAACCTCAAAACTTTAAAATTAAAATTGAAATTAAAATAAAAATTAAAATTTTTATATTTTATTATTTGTTTGGTTTTAATTTTAAATTTTCATAATTTTTCGAATTTTTTTTTTGGATATAAAAAGTTTTGTTTATTATAGAAAAAACTGTTGAAAATTTTTGGTTAGATGTTAAGTCTGGACTCAATCAGTGGAATTCTTACATGATCCGGTCATCTATTACGCATCGACTGACACTCTCTTCATAAACTCACATATATTTTAATTCAAAATGTTTAAAACGGCTTACGTTGAATGACACAATATTTATAACGCTTTGAATGACACAATTAAAATCTAATCATCATCGTCATAGAAATCAACACACCCCCTTTAATTCTTCTTTTTAGCATTTAATTGTAATTTGATTGCAGTTCTAACCACTTTCATTAATCACTTTCTTTACTTTTCCTTTCATCACATTTAATCGATTTCATAACCGTTTTAAGAAAGTTACTCTCGCTCATTTTCTAAAATATTACCTAATTTGTTTCCATCTCCAACCCTCCTTCGTCGACTTCTGAAACAAGTAATTGTGTCTGTGTTCATTCTTCTTCTTCTTCGTATTCTTCATTATCATGCATGTATTTCCGGTCGTTGGCCTGTTTCAAAAACATTTCCGCTATCATGATTTCTCACTCATTTTCACTTTATTACCGCAAAAGGTTTCTTTCCTTCGCCCACCCTCCTCTCTTCTTCATAGTTTCAGTTGTTTTGGTGTTCTTCGTTGTTTTTCCTTTGCAGTGTGTTATTGATTTGTTGTTATTGCTCTTCTCTATATCTACTTTTTTATCTACTTCTTCTTCTTGTTCGTCTCCACATTTGACAAAGATTTCTGTTTCTGATATTTTTATATCTCTCTGTCCTTTTTTTGATACTCTTCGTACTGATTGCTTTCACTCTGTCTTGTTTTTAATATAAATAAGGATTACTTTAGTTCGCACTTTGAAAAATATCTGCCCCCTCTTTTGGCCTCAAAAAAATGTGTAAAAAATGTTAGGCAGGAAAATTAACGGCAATAAAAGGATAGAAGAAATCGTAAGGTGGAGCAGAGGGGGGGGGTTGAAAGTAATAAAACACGATCATTAGTGTAGCCCGTACATTTAACGACGACAACAACAACAACAACCACAGCAACAACCACAACAATTGCAAAAACATCGACCATATTTACTAAATTGTTGCAAAACGGGAGTTATTACAATCTTAATAGTTGTTGCTTTTGTTGTTGTAGTTTCGGGAAATGTTTTTACCATTATTATATGTCCATTTATATGTTCGTCTAACTTTTTTAAAAAGTTTTATTTTATTTTATTTATTTCCTTTTTTTTGAACGAAGATGGATATTTTCTGTCTGTCGTGTCCTTTCCGAGAGTTACTCTACTGTCAGTTTCGGTTTTTGTCTCGTCCCTTTCATTTTGATGGCTTTGTGTCTGTGTATGTGTATCTGTGTATGTGTGTGTACGCGCTGTGTCAGTTGAGATTTGAGATTGCCTTTGGGTCCCTTCATTTCTGTTACGTGGTCTGTCTACCGCTCCTTGTGTCTAATTGTTTGTCTGTCTGCCTCTTTGCCTGTCTTATCGTCTGTTTGTGTGTCTGAAAATCTGTGCGCCGTTCCTCCCCTGGCTCTCGGACATTTGGGAAACATGAGTAATTTCCAGCTCTTAAAAGGACAGACATTTTAATATAACAATTGTATTGTTTTGTTGTTGTTGTTGCGCCAGTTGTTACCGTTGTTTTTATTATCCTTCTTATTTATTTTCGTGCGAAAAAGGATGTAAAAATATAGTTTGTGGAATTAACTCATGCTGATGCTGCTACTTCTGCTTCCTCTTCTTCATTCTCTCTCTCCACCTCCACCTCTCGTGTGTGTGTGTGTTATTGTAATGTAATTTTTTAAAGTTTTGAGCGTTTTTGCAAAATGAGAAATATTTAACTACTTTAGCAGTTCTTTGAATTATTTTAAGGATGTTATTAATACTTGATTATCTAATTCTTTTGTTATTTTTACTTGTGGGCAAAAAAAGTATCAAATCGAAGTTTTTGTAAATCAAGAAGAAGATAAATGGAGGGCAGAATGTTGAATCATGGAAATTATTACTACAGGGTTTTGTTTGAATTAAAAAATATTTTAATCCTTAAATTCTTTAATTTGTGACATTATTTTTATTAAATAAAAATTAGTTAACAATTTTTATTTTTAATTAATACCTTTATATAAATTTGTAATTTTCAGTCAGTCATTTATTCATTTCTTAAATTCTTTTCTTCCTTTAAGTCGTTGAGCTTAGAATTTATCGTGTTTTCATTTTAAATCTTCCTAAGTTTACTATTTTTAAGTGATTAGTTTTCAAAGAACCAAGAAACTACACACATCACATAAATTTTTGGTTTATTTTATTTTATTTTATTTTATTGTTTTTCTTTGTAGAAAAACCGATATTCCATATCACAATCTTTCTTATTTTTCAAATTGTAAATCTCGTAGAAACTCATGTTTTGCGTTCTCAAGTATATTAAACGATTTTTCGTTTCACGCCCTCGTCAAGCATCTTATTTATCTCTATTCTTCTTCTTCACTCTTTTTACCCCAACTTCCTCTTACTTACTTCTGTCTCTTTCCTTCCGCTCGTACTCTTCATTCGCTTTCTCGCAATCGGCAGAAATTAATTTTTTGAAACTTCAAAACCTTAAGAGCCCTCAAGTATCTTTTCTACAATCGCCGCTATTATACATTTCTTTACACTCTTTTTCACTATATTTTCTCTCGTCATTATCCTTTACTTAATGTACTTTTTTTCATTTTTCTAGCTTGGTTTCTTTTAATATATTTTAATTACAGCCTTTCATTTTTTGCGAGTCCCTAAAAATATGCAACACTATTTCATGAAGTTTTTTCTTCTTTGAACATCATAAGGATCACTTACAGGGGAGAACGCGGGGAGAGTCCCTTTCATGGTGGTGCTGTTGCGCTTTTTTGCCAACGGCATATTGGGCACATGTGGCACACAATCACATGCATACTTACATACGTATACATACCACCAGCAACTTACCTCTTCATCCGCTTGTTGAAATATTTTCGAAAAAAGCATGTAATAAAAAATTAAAAGCAAATAAAATATTTTGTTTTTAAAAAAATCATTCAAAATATTTTAAAAACTTAAACAAAACTGTTGAACGTGTTGCTCTGATTTCTTCTGATGCTGCTAATTCTACTCCTATTTCTGCATCAGGCGTTGTCACTGTTTGTGTTTTAGCACACGCACCATTCCCAGAGAGATGTCCTATCGTCTCGTGACAATAAACAGCCTTAGCTCTTTCCTCCCTTCTTTCTCTCCCCTTTCTACATAAATCGGCTTCGCTATTTTAAAAAATTATTTTTATCACCAGGCGTTGTTTTTGTTGGTGCTGTTCTTTTCCTTTTACAATTCATTTAGTTTCTGCTTTCGTCAACGTCAGACGTATTGCTTTAATACTTACCTCTTAAAAAATGTAGCGTTATTACAAATACTCCTACACTCCAGACACTCACTCACTTTCTCACTCATTCATTCCTTCACTCACTCGCAGGCATCACAAATACGAAACCAAATCCATTTTGAAAACATTTTTCATTTTTTTTTTGTTATTTTGTTGTTAAATTTTTAGTTGAAATTTTTGTTGCTTTTTGACGTTTGTTGTTGATGGCTTAACTTAGCTGCTGGCAGGATATATCAGCGTTGTTGTTGTTGTCGCCATTTTGTTGCTGGTGCTATTGTAATTTGTTTTTTCTCATGTGGAAACAGTAGGATGAATGCCTCTATTACAGCTATTGTTTCCATAGTTGTTGGTGTTGTTGTTGTAAGTTCCATTATATAATTCTGGTTGTTGTTGGTGTTGTTGTGAGGCTTGCTGTTGGCTTTGCTGTTGCTTGCGCACTGTGATAAATTTTTTTGAGTGATAGTTAGCGGTATTGGTGTTGATGTTGGTGATTGCCGTTATTTGTTGGTGTTGGTTTTGATATTGCGATGATAATGCAGTTCGTTATTGTTGCTTGTAGTGTTTGTTTCTTATATTTTCTCTATTTTTGCTTTGTTTTGTGCCTGGAAGTGATGCCTTGAACTGATTTTGAAATCTCATCTTTGAATCCTTGTATTTTCTACACCCTACACCCTACACCCGAATGAATAGGCAGGGTATATTATTTTTACTTCTTGATTTTGTACAGCTCTAAAAGAGGTGTGGTAGGTATGGAAAAGTATGTGAATACTGACTCAAAATCACCTGCTTAGTCGATTTAGTCCATGTTCATTCGTCTGTCTGCTTGTTTGTGGAAATCACGATTGTAGCTGAATGGTAAGACACGAATTTTGGAATGAATATTCTTTGCAATTATGGGCTCTTTCACGCCTACTTTTTTATGAATTAATCGAAAAAAGATGAGTACTCAAAGAGCTGCCTACTGCTCCCTACTGATTATTTGAATCAATCTATAAATTTATATTACGGATGTAGGGTATATAAGCATCGGCCAGGACGAAGTTAGCATTCTTGTTTGTTTGTATTTTACTTGATTATTCATTGCGTGAAAGCGGCGATATTTTTTCTCATAATTATTTGCTTCTTTTGTTGGCGACATACAAAATCTTCAACAAGAAAGAAAAGGCATAGCTTTAAAAACTTATAAGATGCTTGTTTTGTTACTTATTTTTATGTTTTTACCTCATTTTTTTTTTGTTAAATAATTGTTTGATTAAATCCATGTTTTTACTTAAGGTCAGACTTGCTATAAGTTTTCTTCAAAGATTCATCTTTATGTCTCTTTGTACGCTTTCGGGTCATTAAATTATTAAATTAAATTACTTTCCGTCATTCGTATTGTTTTTGTTGTCGTTGTTATTATTTGCTGTTATGCCTTTTAGTATTTTTAGCAATACTTTTTGACCGGTTCAACCTTTTCATAGTTTTCCTTTGATATTTTCTTTTTCATTTTTAATTCTTAATAAACAAATCGATTCTGAATTATAATCAGATTAAGCATTTTCAGTTTATGTTTGTCTTACATTTTCCTTAAAATACTTGATTTTAAAAGGATATTTGGATCGAAGACTTAAGACAAGTTTGCTAATTTTGTGAGCTTTTGGGAGAAAAATCTATTTTTGAATTATATTCAAATTATAAATTTTATATAAAATTGTTCTTGTATTTTTCTTTCAATTTTTAAAGAATCCATTTTATATAATTTTTAAGGGATTTTTAGTTATGAAAATTTTTATAAATTTGTATTTATTTTTTCTATTCCTTAGAGAATCCATGGGGAATTATATACAGATTAGAAATTTTTAGCTTAGAGAAGGTTTCCCCTTTACTTTCTCTTCTTTAAAACACTTGACTTTAAAAGGAATTTTATTTGGAAATAATTAAATAATTCAATAAATATTTATTTCTTAAAATATACTTAAAAATTTATAACTTCATTATCTTAATTTTCATACCTAATAATCAAGTACTTGATACTTGATTTGATTATTCCGTTAGATTTTAAAGAATGGAATTGTCTAATTGAATTAATGAATATAAATAAATTTTAATTTTTTCTGAATTCTGACACAACACAAGAATGAGATTATTTCGTTTTAACAAACTCTTTTCCTTTACATTTTATATCCAGAAACAAATTTCATTTGTTCGAGTTAAATATATCCTCAGTCTGTCTATAATAGTTTTGCGGGGGATGGCGTAGATGTTCAGATTGACGTTCGTGTGACGGCACACATGTTTGCTTCGTCTCATGTTCGTTCCGGTGTAAACGTTAGCATTTTACAGTTTACGTATTGCACCTAGACGTAATCGAGTAATCCAATTTGTTTGGGTTTAGTTTTAAGTATGGCTTCCCTTCGTTTCATGTAATCCACCCGCGCCAAATATATATATTCCTATTCTTTCATCTCCTACTCGTTTACTTTCTTTATAGGTTTCTCTCTTTCTGTCTCATACTTGAATATTGTTCCTCAATCCTTGCACGTTCTTTGCTTCTTCAGTGCTGTCATACATTTCTAAGGATTCTTCCTTTAGCCTTTTCGTCATAAATGTTTTATTCTTAGATAAGATTTATTATGAGCGTGTGTGTGAGTGTTTGTGTGTGGGTATATGTGCAATACGAACGCTGCTTCATATCGTTTGGCGTGTGTGGGTTATGCTTTTACCACAGTGTGAATTCTTTTATAAAGATTTTAAGGAAGTTCTAAATGAATAATTTATTGTATGAAATTCGGGGACCCAATAAATATTTTATAACCTTGAAATAACTAATAACTAATAACGAATTTAATTTTATTTTTATAAAAAATTAAAAAATTGATTTTGAAAATAGAAAATTCAGAATATAAAATAATTTAATTAAAATTAAAAATTTTAATTGAAAATATTAAATTAAATTTCACAGAATTGATTATAGAGAATTATCAAATAAAAAGACCTCACAATTAGAAAACTCAATTATTTTGATAAAGTAAAAAAAAGGATAAACTACAAGAAATAAAGAAATTAAATATATAAAAATTTCAAATTACATTAAACTGTTTTTCGCAAAATAATTAATTTTCCTGCATTTCATTTGAAAAAGTCTCACTCTTTTTCACATCAATGTTTCAAAGAAACCAATATGAATTCAATGACATCTACTGGATTTCACTGATCTAGATATTGCTTCTCTTTTGCCTTTTTTTGTTTCCCGACTGCTTGTTCATTTTTGTTTTGATAGGTAAATCTTGCTTTTAGAGAGCTTTTATTGGGTCAGATCGAGATCTAGAGATGCAGGAATACGTGCGTGTGTGTGATCTAGTAAACAAACACACTGACAATTACACGAATGAGAAAAATCTCTTTTACTACTTTACCACTCATTGTTTACGACTTCTTTGAGCAATATTTTTGTTGGTTTCACTTTTTTTCGAAATTCCTTTTGTGCGTTTTACACCTGCAGATTTTTGGTGATTTAACTTTTCTGCGGGTGAGACGGATATCATCCTGTTCATTAGAATGCGCTCGTTCAAGTTTGTTTCGTTATTGCTTTATGTGTTTTATACATATTATTCTTGTCCTTTTATCTGCTAGAATTTATCGTAAACCTCTTTGAAATTCGTATCGATATTTTCGACCACCTGAATTGTTATTACCATCGTTTGTTTTGTACGAATGTGCGTGTCATACATGTAAGAAAGTACGTGCAGGGATGTGTCATGTCCAAAAATTCAAAAGAAGCTTTTCTTTTTGCCCTTTTACAACACAAAGCTTTAATCCTTTTGTCTTTGGCATCTTTCTAGTGATCTTTCTATTTCTTCTGCACCTAACATTATGCTACATATCCCATATATAATCGAAATATACGAGTATATATATGTATAGTCACAACTTTTAAATTCCAGTCAGGGTCTCCTGTCTTAATTTTTTCTAACTGTTTCCAGTCGATTTTTTTTGAAATGTTATATTTATAAATTTGTTCTTTCTTTCTAAAATTCTGTGCTCTTTCACTCTAGTCATGTGTTTTGCTTGAGCCGCCGTTTCTTTGGTTTCATTCTAGTCAAATGAAGCCATTGAAATGTCGTTAAACCGCGACTGTAGATCAACAAAAACAAAAAGAAGAACAATGTAAGAATAATATTGCACAATGCTAAATACTAAAACGACCTCTGCAACAACCAGAACAACAACAATAGGAACACTGAAAACATAAACTGCTACGGCGACAACAGCTACAACAACAACCAGCAACAACAACCATCGATTAGTTGCATTTATCATCAATGATTGCTATTATCAAATGAGTGCATAACAAATCGTCATCACCAATATTGTGCCGGTATCCGTAGCCACTCATAGTCATCGTTATTTTCACTATCATTGTCGTTTGTCATTTGCTGCCTGCAGCGTCGTCGTCTCTCTTTTACAAGTTTTTTAGCATTGCCTAACAAATTATTTCTAAATTTGTTCTAAAATTATTTAATTAGTACTATGTATTCATATTCCATTTGACAATAATTTTAAAGTGAGTGAGTGTGTGTGGAACTGTATTTAAACAAATTCAAATGCAACATCGGAACAATCGAAAATAAAATTTGATTAGTCCCTAAAATTATGCAATATCAAATATTAGTAAAATCTCTTCTTGCAACGGCTTGGAATATACTTTTTGTGAGTATATGAAATTTACTTCTCTTTCAACAGTTTAATTAATTTTGAGTTTAATTTGGTGTAATCAGAATTTTAAATTTAGGTCTAAATATTATTTAATTTCAAAAGTAATATTTTTTATTAAATAAAAATTTAATTTATTAAAATTTATAATTTTTTATAAAATAATATTTTTATGTTTTTAAAATAAATTTTATTCTTAAATTCCAATTAATTTATATAAATTTATACACTTTTAAATTCAACTAAATTTTAAATTTTTAATTCAAATATGTTACATTCTACAATTTCGTCTATTTCCTTTGCATTTCTGTCTCAAATTTATATCATTGCTTTATTTATTGCTTTTTTATGTTTCTCGAAAATTACAAATAATTGTTTCTAATGATTTCGTGGCCAAAACATGGAACAAACACAACATTATAATTGTTTAGAATGTTCTAGGAAATTTGTTCTGCTGGTTTTTATGCCAAACCTTGCGGTTTGTAGGTCATTTTCAATTACTTTTTGGCACAATTTTCAACAATTTGGCAATATTTTTCGAGACCGAATTGTCATTATATACAATTATCCTTTAGACATTTGTTGAAATATTATTGGCGAAAAACGTGTATCCAAATGAAGCTCTAAGCCTAATTGAACACGAAATAAAGGATTCTTAATCAAAATGAGAAGCTTTTCCATGGACGTGTCTTTGTATTACTGTTATTTATTATTGTTGGCATTATTGTTGCTTATATTATTATTATTATTTTGATTATGTGTTATTGTTATTTATTATTTTTTTGCTAAGATAAACACAAACGTTGGAGACGGTTATTAATAATTTTTAGTGCAGTTTGAATTTAATTTAGTTCCATGATATCAAGAAATTTTTAGGCTTTTCAACATACTTGATTAAAACTTTTTCATTTAATTTAAGCTTTTTAAAATTTGAGTCTTTTTTCTACAAACTTTGGCATTATCTCGTTTCACAAATTTCAAATTTATTTCAAATTTAAAAATTTTATAAGATGATGAAAATACTATTTTTCATCTGTTTTTTAATAATTATTTTGCATTAGTTTTCATTTAAAAGTTTATAATTTTGATATTTTTCTTCAGGAAATATTTCTTCTTCAGAAAAATTTTTCCAAATGCAAATGCATTTTCTTCATATTTGGAAAAACATTCCATTTTCATTTGGAAGGAGAGAAAATGTTTTTTCTCCGAAGGAATAAGAAAGGAAAACGTAGTTTTAATGAAAAAAATCTAAATTAGAAGTCAGCCTAAAAGCTTGCTATGAAAATGAGCTCTCTAGTTCTGGCTTTTGTGATAGCGGAGTACCCGCCCACCTTTGAATGCATCTAAATAAACCAACATCAAAAGTAGGCTATGAATTACGAGCAAGAAGAAGAACAACAAAAACTTACTTCCTTTATTCAAAAGCGCATTCCTTCGTTTATAATTCGTTATGTCTCTTCTTTCTTTGTAACGAATTCATGATGATGACACATTAGAAATGACTTCGTGACACATAAGAATTATTTTGATTGTAGTTAAAGTTAAAGTTATTTTTTATTGAGACTTTTTATAAACATCAAATGTGCACAATATAATAAAATTTAGTATAACAAGAAAAAGCTTAAAACTATAGTGTATTATTTTAATTACAATTTGAAGGAAAAAACAACATGTTCATTTAATAGGGTTATAAATTGCATAATATTAACACAAGTGTTGACGTGCTTGCTCCCGGCACTACCATTGAAATGTTGAAAGAGAAAAAAAAACAAGAGAAAAAAAATAAACTAAACCTAAATTCCAATTAGAGGAAAAACTAAAACTAGATATAGAATATGCTTAGACTAACTTAAATAACTAAATATAGATAGCTTAAAAGCTAAATCCGATTAATCAAGTTATTAAAAACATAAGTAATTTTAAAAACCTAGCCTCTGTGCGTATAAGGCGAGACTTTATAATAAAAGTGAGGTAGAATGTCCTCTTTGAGGAGCCCTAAAGGAGATAAATAATAAGTGTTTGACCAGCTAAAATCACTATGATCATCGACTATACGTTGTACTAACGGGTTGCGATGTGAGTTCAACTTTGTCAAGAATCTTTTCAAGGAATTCAGACAATAAAAAGAAAGTGGAGTTAAATTTGAATTTTCGTAGATACATTTGTTAGAAAATCTTTTATTTGAAGTTTGAAAATGCATTCCGACGCAGTTTCTCAGGACCTTTCTTTCTAAAATTTCCAATTTATTCATGATTGAAGGAGATATACCGAACCAAACAGGGAATGCGTAAACAAGAACGGGACGCAGACAAACTTTATAAATTAATAATTTCGTATTAACCTGAAGATTAGGATTACAAAGTAATCTCCCAAAGCAACCTTTAATTTTGTTAGCTTTTTTTAATATAATTTGTATATGTTTATTAAATTTAACTAATTTATTGAAGTGGACGCCTAGATACTTAAAATTGTCTTTAAAGGGAATTTCAAATCCATCTAGAAACAGCTTTAAGTTCCTACTTTCTGGAACAACAAACCTTTTGCATCTCCCAGAGGCATTCCTTAGGCATAATGCTTTAGATTTAGCGGAATTAACGGTAATACCCCATTTTTTATAAAAATCGTTAACAATTTCGAGATGTATAGAAGCGTAAAGTAGTGCAGTTTTTGGAGATTCATCATGAGCGTATAAAAGGGAGTCATCGGCGTATAAAATTGCATTTGAGCACAGAGAACGATGTGGAAAGTCATACATAAAAATATTATATAAATGTGGGGCCAGTATTGATCCCTGAGGAACGCCACATTTAATATCTCCAAGTCCCGAAAGGAAATTATCAATCTGGACAGAAAATTTTCTCATTTCGAAGAAGCTGTTAAGGAGCTTAACTAAAAAGGGATTGAAACCTAATTGTATTAATTTAAAAAGTATGCCGTCATGACTTGCGTGATCAAAAGCTTTTTCAATATCTAATGAGACGGCCACGGTACATTTACTCTCTCGCAAATTGCAAATTACGTCACTATGAAATTTTGATAAAGCATGCACGGTAGAATGTCCCTGTTTAAAGCCAAATTGAAAATTCGGGATATACTGAGTATCTATGTCGGTATCCATCTTGTCACGAATAATTTTTTCAAATAGCTTTCCTAAATTTGATAAAAGGGAGATAGGTCTGATGTTATCCAAATCGATTACACCAGGTTTTTTTTGAATTGGACAAATCTTCGCTATTTTCCAAGAGGTAGGAAAATAGCAATTGTTTAAACAATTATTAAAAATTACGGTGAGGTAATCACAAACTTTTAGTGGGAATTTTTTTATCAAGAAATTTGAAATTTTATCAAAACCAGAAGACTTTTTAGTATTTAAAGAATTTATATATGGCAATAGAGAATCTGCAGACGTAAGTTGTGGATCTCGTTGCAAATTTAGAGACGTAAAGGAATCGTTAAAAAAATACAAATGTTGTGGTAAGCGACGCAAGAAAGTTTCTATAAAGCATTTTATATTAGAACTATCTCTGATGGGTTTCGATCCCCTATAAACCTCGGAAAAGTGAGTTTTGAGGAGAGAAGCTTTATCTTTGGAGGAAGTAACAGAAACTCCATTTACAATGAATTCGGGAAGTGTAAAGTTGCTTTTTTTACCCAAAATATTGTATATTTGCTTAAAGGCTTTAGGACCGGGAGAAATATGCTTTAGTTGTTCGTGAAATATATTGGCTTGTTCAATTTGGACTTGTTTTTTAATAATAATTTGTAGCAACTGTATTTGCTTTGAAAGAAGCTTGTAATCTGAAGAATTTCGGTTTAGACTACTTCTGAATATGTTCTTCAGCCTCTTTTGCCAATCGTACTTGATTCTCAAAATCTTTTTTAAATTTTCAGAAAGGAGAAACTTTCTGGTGCACTCAATTTGTTTAGAGTGCCTATCAGAAATGAGATTAACTACGCTCCCGAGGTTCTCGATACTTATATCAATTTCTTCATTCGACAAATTCCGATTGATAGTTGGGAACTGAGAATGAATCTCATTTTCTAAATCAATTTTGTATTTTTTCCAATCAGTATGTTTAAAAGAAGTAAATGTTTTGGGAGGTTGAAGAATAAAATGAGTGTTAACATTAATTTGGAGCTTAATAGGAAAATGATCGGAGAAGGATGGTTGTAAAGAGACTTTATAATTTGGGTTGAATTGATTTATCAAATTTGAACTGACTAAAAAGTGGTCTAAGAAAGAAGAGCCATGGGGAAAAGAAGGAAATGAATCTGAAATTCTGACGAAATAAAGTGAATTATCTTGAAGCCAGTCAAATAACGTGTTGCCATTGAGATTGTTGGACGCGTCACCCCAATCAGAATGTCTTGCATTGAAATCGCCGCCTATGAAAACGCCATCGTAATTACTAGAAAAGTTTAAAATTTCTGAAAGCCCATTATAAATTAAGGCGGAATTGGAATTGCAAGGAAGATAAACACTACCGAAAAGAAACTTTTTTGGGACATTTTCAACTGTCATTTCAACTTCTATGAATAAGTTAGGAAAAGATAGAGAATTTATAGGTATTCTAGAATGGTGGTACGATTTCTTGATGGCAATGGCAACACCTAAAGGTGAGCTGTCTTTTAGGAGGTAATATTTTCTAAAATTAGTTAAGTTCCGTGATTTCAAATGTGTTTCTTGAATGAAACATATATCGATATTGTTATTTTCTAAGAGGTCAATTAACTGTATTATTCTACTCCGGTCAATTAGTGATCTTACATTGAAAGTTACTAAGTTCATGAATTTATGGTCCATATGTTTTCTGAACTTCGTCTAGCAATTTAAGGCAATCCGCTCTAGCTTGATCTATAGAGAGAGATTTGTAGCTAATTAGAAATTTTTTAATTTTTTCTTCGACTGTCAAGGATTCAGGTTTACATAAAAGCTTAGCAACTTGCAGGAATTCTTCCACCACAAACGGTCTAGAAGCCACATATTCTTTTCTAGGGGTTGCAGTGTTATTGAAAAGGTTTGAAAAAGATTTCTCAGGCGAGATGAAACTAGACCGGATTGCCTTGGAAACATTCCGAGAAGCAAGAGAGTTGCGGGTATTTGAAGCGCTAATTGCAGACTTACGGAGAAGAGAATACTTTTTGAAGGACGGGCAGCCCCTCCAGTTAGCAGGGTGGCCAGTTTCGTTACAGTTACAACAGAAAGGTAATGTATCAGAATTAGGGATCACCTCACATTTTCCTGGTTCATGCTTTTTGTCGCATTTCACACAGGAAAACTGTCTATTACAATTTTTGGAAAAATGTCCCCAATGTTGGCATCGCCAGCATTGCACTTCCCTTGACCCCGCCTTTGGAGATTCCCAAGAAATTACTTGATTGAGGATGTACTTAATATTGGTTATTTGGGATACATTCATTCCGGGAAGAAGAGAAACCAGAAAGAGACCCGTTTCTAAATTATTTTTTTTTGAAAAAGCAGTTTGAAACTTTGAAACAGAATCCACGACGTCCGGGATTATGTTTGAGATACAATTCTTAATGTCGGAAACATCTGTTTTATAGTAAAGCCCCCTAAGAATTAGGCTCCTCTTTTTAAGTTCTTTGGGGGTGAATGAATATGACTCCACTCCCTTCTCGCGCAATAAATTCATCATTTCGGAGTGCGCGGCCACATCTCGCAAATATAATTTAGTTTTATGACGATTCTTATTGATAATTTTAAAATCGATCTTTTTTGATTTTAGCTGGTCAATCAGCTTACTTACATCCAAGTTATATAAAAATATTGGAGGACAAAAACTGACCTTTTCATCCTTTGAAGGCACATTATTTCTATCAATACTACTACAGTTATTGCTATTACTATTATTATTACTAATATTACTACTATTATTACTAAGACGAGTATTACTATTAATAATATTACTTGGAGAGGATAATAAACGCCCACGTCCGTCATCAAAATGGAGGTCAAACTCTCCCAAAATTGAGAATCGATTGGAATGTTCCATAGAGTGATTTTTAACTTCTTGACCCGTTTTAACAGCTCCTGCATTGTTCCTCTTCACTTTCTTTTGCTGAGGGGCTTCAATACTTTCAGGTAAAACACTGTTTGAGATAGTAACACATGTGCTATCGCTTTCAGTATCCATATCAGTTAAAGAGCAATTATTCATATTGCAAATCTTTAAGTTGCTCTCTTCGCCGTCGAAGACTGCAGCATGAAGAGCTTCGCCTAATTTTCGATAATTGGTATCTTTATCCGGAGGAAGCTTGTTACCACACGTTTTATATGCTCTATCCATTAGAGTTTTCAAATCCAGAAGATTTTATGAAAGGCTCTTGGTTTAAGAAAATTTTTCGAATTCAATTTTTATATTTTTTTAAAATTTGAAAATATTTTTCAGAACACAGAAAAAACACAGCCTACTCCTTTGATAGTCGGAATAAGAATCCTATTTTGATTGTAAATGTTTTGTTATTTTCGTAGGCGTTTGTGAAAAAGTGAACGCTTCCTCAATTTTCGTTTTGACTCGATCTTAAATTTTTATATAACAATATTTTTTTCATGGAATATAAAATTTTAAAGCAAAAATTGTTTGTAAGGAATTCTTTTGAAAGAAATAATATAATTTTAAGATTTTCATGTTGGAAAATTTAAGAAAACTACAAAATTTTGTTCTATAAATTTTTAAATAATTTTCTATTTTTTTGTTTTGTTTTAATTCTAAACTAAGTATTAAAAAAACAAAAAACTTATGACGATCTCTTAACATTCTAAATTAAATAGGCTACCAAAAGTAAGATGAAATGATAATAATTACAATTCATAATTCTTAAATTTAAAATTTAGAATTACAACGCTCGAATTATAATGTAAATTAAATTTTTTCTTTAAATTTTAAACATAATTTTAAATTTTAATGTAAAGGACAACTTAATAATTACAACGTCCAGATAACAAACATATTTTTTATAATAATTCTCTTCTCTTTGCTTTCCTATAATGTAATCAAAAATTAAAAATATAAATTGATTTGTGTTTCGATTTTTAATTTTTCGATTTATCCAGGAATATTTTCCAAAATTTTTTTTCAAAATGTCTCATAAAATATCATTGAAAATATATTATCTCTTAAGAGTTTTGCTTTAATAAGTTCATAATGAATTCAGAGCGTAGTTAGAAACCTAATTCGCTTTATCAGCGAGTTGTTGTTGTTGTTGTCATTTTTTGTGTTTAAAGTCATGCTCCACCAAGCCTTTGTTGGATGGCACACCAATACAATAAAGAAGTGGAAAACAAATAATAATAATAATAATAATGAAAACGGAGAGGATGAAAAAAGAAAAATTAACGTATCTTAAAAGAAAATTTCACACATCGCAGCATTTTTTAATTTTCCTTCTCAATGGAAAATTCAACAAATTCCACGCCGCTAGAAAAACAAACTATTCACAAAACAGAACACAAACAAACACACACACATGCACACACATACACGTACACACATATACAAACATATAAGCACAGATATGAGTAAATGAGAATGAGTATGTATGTATGTGTGAGTGTGTGAATCTCATACAGGGCACAAAATATCTTAATTGGTACCGCGCAAATCCACGAACGAACAAACGAACCAACGTCAAAAATGTGGAGGTCCCCTCTAAATGTTGTTGTTGCGTTCTCGTTTTTCCATACAAATTTTGCAATTATTTCACTACAAAAACAACAAAACGTATGAGAAATGGAACGCTAATGGAAAAAGAAAAATTAACGCCAGCAGCAAAAACAAAACGCGAAAAAATCCCCAATTTTTGAATTTCTTTTTTTTTTTGCTCATTTTATGCTTTTTCCATTATTACGTGTGTCCTTCATCATAATTATCGCGTAATCGTAGTAGTCGTAGTGTAATAGATTCCTCGACGTTGCTGCAATTCGATCCGGTGCTGCTCTCTTTTGAGCTCCGTCGTGCCGCTTTGCAGTTCGTAAGGAAGTTCACCCAGAATTAGAGTTTGTTCGGTTTTGCTTAAACAGCGACGATGTCTGATCAAATCTTGCCACAAACTCATTTCGCAGCCTTCACCCAATATAACGGCAGTACTGCCTGCAATGTTGTTGTTGTTGTTACTGTTGTTATTGCTGTTGCGTCGACGCAACGACTCAGCAAATATTTGGAAGGCACGAATGTGGTTACATTCGTTGAAGAAACAACCCGGTTGATTGTTTCCAAAATTCACATAGAAATCGACATGGCCCAAAGGACGATCGTAACCATAGGCACCGACATTGGTATGAATTACTTCGACATAATCGGCATCTCCGACATCGAGACGCTCCTGTACGTTGTTGTAATGGAAAAACGGCAAAGCTGGATCGAGGGCATAGATGGCGGCAATGCGACCAGTCTCCAAATATTTCCCCGCAATACCGGCCGCATGAGCGCCCATGCTAAACCCGATTAAATAGACATCTCGGAAATTTATGCCGCCTTCGCGGTATAAGAAATCCAGAAATTTAGCCAGAGTTTTACCAACGGCTTTAACACGATAACTGGCTGTTATATAATCGGCAACGGCACCACGCCCCCAATCAAGAGTGAAGACATTATAATGAATCGTGTCTGTCTGCCTAAGATACTCGGGGACGATGGCACTATAGACCCCAGCGCGTGAGCTTCCCATCCAACCGTGAATGAGTATTCTACAAAAGGGAGAGAGACCAGTTCATTTTTTCTTCCAACCATCCCATCCAAAAGAAATCGTTTGAAATTTACCTCGTCGGATTGAAAGGATTGAAATTTGAAAGGCGCAACGAGTCCGCATCATTTAGTTTCACTATTTCAGTTCGTGACGTCACAGTGACGTCATCATAGTCACCACCACCCCCAATGCCAGTGCCACCAATTCCTTGTTGAGCTCCGAACGCGGCATCAATTTTATTGCTTAGAGCGTGGAAAACGGCGGTTGGTTTGGGTATCGCCGCCGCTGCCGCTTTGTTGTCGCTGCGACTGATTCTATTGCTTTTATTGATGACAGTGTGCAAACGAAAGATTGTATGACGTTCTGCCTGAAAGAAAATTTGGAAATCATGCGTGAAAGATTTGGCGAAATGGTCGTTACGACCAAACCGCGAAAGTGGAGATAACGATCGACCAAAAAGTTTACGAGATATAAAACGTTTTCGCTGCGAAAAATCATTGAACAATTTGTTAGTGGGCTGTGTGTTGTTGGTTTTGTTGTTGCTTAAGAACTGTCGTGGTGATTTTATTAGCGGACGTTTTTTCTTGACCTGAAATTTTGTTTTTTCTGTTTCCATTGACGACGTCATTGTTGTTTTTGCTTTTTCAGCAAAAAAGTTGTCTTTGAAAATTTCATTGTTTTCATAGAAATCGATTAATTTGCGCTCGTTTTCGTGTGAATGAAGATTATGTTGGTTTCGTTCTTGCTGTTGGTGTTGTTGTTGTTGTTGTTGTCGTTTTCTATAGATTAGGTTTTTACTTTTAAACGGAAGCACTTCGATTTCTTGCCACCGACGTTGCTTTTTGGCTGTTTTGTTCTTGTGATTATTTTCAAGTGATAGCTTTCCATTGTTGCTGTTGTTATTGTCGTTGTTGTTACTGTCGTTATTGCTGTTGTTGTTGTTATTGTTGTTGATTTTTTTATTACGTAGATGATTTTTGTATAATTCCTTTTTTCCCCCGATTGTCGTTGATGCCATTGAAACAAATAAATCGTTTAATCTGTTGTTTTCTTCCTCGATCCGTTGACGCCTGTCCGTTGCAGGATCTGTTAATGTTATTTGTGCTTTGTTATATCCAATGCTTGGCTCTAAATGAACGAAAATTAGAAAAAGTGGAAGTCCGGATGAATTAAATACAAAATGGATTTTTGAAAAAATATTTAAACTTTTCGGCACAATGACCGGTATTGTTATTGTATTGTTATTGATACCGTTATTTCATGGGTTCTCGTAGGGCACTAATTAAAATCGATTTCTTTATCGTTTAAACATAATATTGTTTGTATTCTATTGATGAAATAAGTGCGATAAACTTCCGAAATATACTGAAAAATTTACTTGAAAGGAATTAATCGAAGGGTAAATTCGTTTAAATACAATAAAAATCCATGAAGAGAATTCAAGGTTTTTTATAGTACTCTTAAGATCATGGTGATCTTTTTGTTTCAGTCAGTTATTCAGGCTTTTTGTTCATTTTAACTCACCAAAAATCACCACAAAGATTAAAAGGGTTTTCATTAGCAATTTTCTTTTCCATAAAACCTTCATTTTTATAAAGGAAATTTCCTTTTATTAATATATGTGATCGAGATTAAAACCAGCACTAACTAACCGCTTGAGTGGTGTTTAACGGCACTACTGACCGTCTTGAGGCATCCGAAATATGTTGAAGACAAATTTTTTACAAAAATGTGTTAGCGTTTTTTGCTTATTTAACACTTTCTTTGAGTTTAACTTAATTTTTTATATAAACACGCCAAAGCCAGTCAAGGCAGGCGGTTTATTAAAAAATTTCATTTTGCCCAATTCACTTTTACTTTTTCTCGCTTTTCGACTACTGCTTTTTCGTTCTAATTTAGGTAAATAAATAAACGAGAACGACTAAGACTAAGAAATGAGGAACTACTTTGAAAAATAACGAGAAGAATTTCATGAAGAATTTCATTCTTTGTTTGCGATGTCTGAATTTATTTCGTTTTACGCTCGGCCTCTGTTCTCTTCTTCCTTATTCTTCTTTCTTCCTACATCTATTCTTCCCTTTCTACTTTCTTCGATTCAGAAGGGTTTAGGATGTGATTGAACAATTAACAAGATAAATATTTGTTTGATATTTGGCAAATGAAAAAATATAATTTCATTATATTTGAAAAAATTTTATTCCTCGAATTTTCTGATCAATCCTTACAGGAATTTTTCATTTTATTATTCATTTATTTGTTGATTTATCAAATTTATTTTGCTAATTATTGAAATACTTTAAGAAATTATTAAGAAAAAACCGCTAAATATAATTATTAATAGTAATAATTTCTCTTTCTCTTTTCTCTATTTTCAGGTACGTACTTTATAAAACTAGAAAAAAAACAACAAATAACTTTTGTTAAAAGTGACAAAAATCGCATATATAAATTTTTGAATTTAGAAGGATGGACGCTATAGCTTATGCCTTGGCCTGGTAAGATCACGCGGCAATCAGTCGCGAACAGCTTAAAACACTGAATAAATGCATTTCTTGTTTGAGACTGAAGGTATTTCGGAAAAATATATTTAGAGAAAGAATTTTGTAGGTAGTAAAATAATTTTAAACTTTACAATTAATACTTCTATAGCTCTATAATCATGTCACCAACTAAATCGTTATCATAAAATTTAAATTTGTAAATTAAGCATTTAAAAGAGATTCTATTTGATTAAGGCTAACAAAAGGCTAGCAAAAACATTCAACTCAGAGGGTTACAGATTTGCAAAAGAGAAAGGATCATAACAATTTTTTTGAAGAAATCCTAAAAGTAAATAAACAGAAAGTCCTTACGTAAGGCATTGCAATATTAAACACTTCAGACATGCTTACGTTATAAATTTGTAATGATGATGATGATGATGATAGTAATGATGACGATAATGACGATGATGCTCATGACAATTATGATGATCGGCTTTGCTTGTAAATCTTTATTATTTGATAAAAACATCCATATTGGCAACGGTGCAACGTTGTCAGCAAAAATTTCTCAATCAATCTTTCCGTCAGTGAAATATTCAGAAACAACAACAACAAAACATAATAATAAAAACAAAACAACTACAGCAATCAGGATAACAATGAGAATGAACAACGCGTTGAATACTGCGTTGATGCGTCAACGAAATCCGTTGTTGATTGTGTTGTAGCGTAATGTGCGGTACTGTACTTCTGTAGGTAAAGAGTGGAGGAGTGGGTAAATATTGGGAAGGGGGAGGGGTGAAGTACTTTAACGTGGCTGTCAATAGATAAAGATTATTTGCTGACTTACATCAATAGTACATCAATACGTCAATAGTAGTACAATTTTAGTTCAAAATTAAAAACGAACGTGGGATCTATTTTAATTAAAAAAGAGCAATTTTTTCAATGTTTTTCTATGAAAAATGAGCTTTTAACAAATTGTTTTCTTGCGAAGACGCATTAAAAAAGCTTTGGGTTATGATACACATAAGTTTATGAGTTATGACTTTTTTTGACATTTAATTAGTTTTTTGGTTTTTCCAAATTATTGTAACTAATAAGAGAGAGAGATAGATAGAGAGAAAGGGTGAAAGGGAATTGAGAAACCCCAAATTAGACCCTCTCACGAGTTACTTTCTTCTCATAAAAGAAGAAGTATTTCTTTTATAAAACAATTTACTGAATGCTCTAAAGTAGCTGTGACGGATATCGCTGATCTCGATTTTTAATTTCTATTATTTCTCACAGCTTTCCTCTTTACATCCTCACGCTCTCATTTTACCCCATCGAAATCGTCATCATCGGGGTTAAAAAACATGTTTTGAATTGATTGAAGGGTGAGAATTTCTCTTTAAACTTTTGCTTTTCGTCATTTAATCTTTTCGTGCATCTTCTATCGAGTCTCTTTTATTCGAAACAAGTCTTCTCTCCAGGACCTTATAATTTTTCAAGTGTTATTCATCGTTCATTGCACGTGCTTATCCGCTGCGAAGCAATTTCGATCTGTGAAGAAGTCGAATGTGGTAGAACCATCGCGCAGACACTAAAATCTTGAGGATTTTTCTTGACTTTATTGAAAATCTTAAGAGCTCGAGTGTAAAAACTTCGAAGAAAATGTTCTCAATACGAGCACTTTCATATAGACGACATTTTAAAAGACATTAATAAAATGCACGCACACACAATTGCATAGATGTGAATAATGTTTCCTCGTTGAATCGCAAAGGCTCTTCAAAAAAGTTGTTAGTGTCAGCATTTAAAAAGAAATGAATGAGTGATAGGAAGTGGAAGCCGTTCCTTTCGAAACGAAAAAAGGAGGGACGAATAAGTACAGCTAACTTCATTGTTGCTTCTCATGGACGATGTTCCCCTTTTTTCATTCTCGACTGGAATGCTTTTGAGACAAAACAAAGACTATATTTCCCGACGTCCTAGTCACAAACGAGTGGTTCAAAGCAACCCGCTAGGAACTTGAGGAATAATACAAACTGAAGTAGAATTCTTCGACTTAAACTTCTGAAAAATATCTGACAACGATTACCTCTGTGTAAAAACACAAAAGTTGAAATCTAGTTTGTTTAGAAGAAGATTAAGATAATGCTCTACGATAGTTCTACTGTGTCGTAAAGGTGTAAAAGTTTTCTCCTAAGCAGCACCATTGTGTGTAAAATTAATTAAAATTTTTTAAATTGAAATTGCTCATTAATGCCATTATATAAAATTAAAATTTGATTTGAATTAGTTTATTTAATTTTATTATTAAAAATGTTTACTTTTGAATCGCCCTGTGGCGTTGGTCATACTAAAAATCCCATACGCCTGCGTTCACTTTTCTTTTATGCTAAAGCAGCGCCATCTCTTGCAAATATTCTACATCACAAAAGCTTGTTGAGAAACATGCTTTTAGGAATTGACGATAATGACCGTTGCCCAGTTCATAATGCTCGCAACTTTTATATGAAAGGACCCTTTAGAAAGACCAGACGGCTTTTAAAACTTTTGAAAAATGTTTTTATGAAAGTTTCATCCCAAGCTTTCCCACATTTATTACGGTTTTATTTAGTAAATTGTTTTCTTTCGAATTTACCATTCTAAAACATATTCCTGAGAAGTCCTCCTTTCTTGAGTTGGATTTGCTGGCTTTGCTTTTACAGCGAGCTTTCATTATTTACCCCTTTCTTCTTTTCTTTTTTCATGACTATCCTTTATATCCTACTACATATTCCGGTTTTTTAAGCATCCTCATTCGCATGTCGAGTGTCATCCATTTTCGAACTCTTAAAGACTTGAGGAAATGCAAAATCAGCAAAAACGTCGTCGTAAATACTCTTGCGTTGCTTGATATCACTTAAAAGTTGTTAACATTTTGATAGACCACAATTTTTTTATTGCGATGTTTTAAACTAAATTGATTGTTTGAAAATTGTTACACGAAGAGAAAAATTGCTTAATGACTCGATAAGTTTTTTTTTCGAAAGCTTGGATTTTATCTTTATATATTTCAAATTAATATTTAAAGTTGTTTGGGCGTTAAGTTTTCAATGACCTTCAATAATTGAATTTGTCCACATTTCAAAAATGTTCCATGATTACCACCTCGAGTTCCATGATTACCACCTTTCATGTTCGGCTAATTACACCCAAAGGGTCTTTTCTAATGATTGTAACCATATAATAATAACCATTGGAGCTCTGAAGGTCTGGACTACAGGGTGGTTTCTAAATTTGTTCAAAACCATCACCGCAACGTCACTATGTGTGAATATGAATGAAATCATTATCGTGAAGAAGCATCACAACTGTAGTCAGTTAGTCATGTGTTTTCTAAAACGTTCCCTAAAATTATGATAAGTAGTTTTATCTCTTAGCATAATTATCTTTGGGTGACAAAACACTTATTATGAGTCATCTGCAGTAACAACATTTTTCGATTGAAAATTTGTAACAAGTCTCCACCAGAAATTCCTAAAACATATTTTACAACACTTGATTTCCAAACTTTTCTGAGGCATCAGCCATTCTAACTGTTACTTACAAGGAATAACCCGCAAAATAATGAGCACAATTTTATGAAATTTTATATCTCTGCCCTCAGACATTATTTGTACACAATCTGAATACCAAGAATACATTGAACGTGTGGCAAAATTTAAAGAGATGCTTAGTTTCCTAAATTTGTTAATATATTTCGATTTGCTTCAAGGATATAGAGTATAAAAAAATTTATAAAAAATAAAAAAGTAAAAAAAAGAATATTAAAATACTCATGGATGGATGCTAAACATCCTCTCCTCTGCCTCCACTCTCCTCCCTCGAAGTGGATCACTAATTCTTATGATTCCAGGAGTTAATAATTTTTAAATTATTAATTAAAAAAAATTAAAATAAATAAATGCGGGCGTTTAATGAAACCGATATTAACTCTTAGGGCTTAGAAGCCTAATAATTATTTTCCCTGCATTATTTTTTCTATCAGATTACTTTGATGAATACCTTCCGAATCGTTCTCGTTTTTGCTTTTATTCACATTATTATGCTGTTTGAAGTTGTGCTACTTTTTCCTTCTCTTTTTCGTTGCCTTTTTATAGAATTGTATTTTGTCTTTGATGTTTTAAATGTCATTTGAGTTGATTATCTTGGTTTTTAATCTCCTTCCTCGGCTTTCTTCAGTGAGCTTATTGCCTAAGATTTCATTTTGATGAAAACGACTAGACCACCTACCCACCCATCGACCATCAGTCTCACTCCTATTACACGTTTAACACTCATTTTAATCAGCTTAATTAAATGTCAAAAAACATTCCTAGTTCGCTCTCTTCGTAACCTTTTTGTCATTTATTATTATTATTAGTCATTTTTTGAGGATTCTTGGTAAATCATTTAGAAAAAATTATTCATTCTTAACCTTTTCTTTCCGCACCCAATAGGTATCCTTTCACGGCAATGCCACTAATTCCTATTGGGTACTTAAAGTCTGAATACTTTCAGAAAACGTCACAGACAGTTGCCTTTTGAATCCATTAGCACACTAATTAAAAGCGTTTTCTTTTTGCAAGAATGTTTTCTAGCTCCTCCAAAAAGAAATGTAAATATAAACCTTAACCCGTTACCGCCCTTCAAAAATTTGGAAGTCACCTTTAAATGTAATTACCTTTTATTACATTAATTAAATAAATAACAATTTAATTTTATTTATTTTCATTTTGTTTTATTTGAAAATAGCTTAGTTTTCTTATAAAGACTTTAGTAGGTCGCAAATCAAAAATTAATTATATTTTCAAAAATTGCTCAAAAATAAAAGAAATTGATTTATACGTAAACGTAAACCTTTTGAAAGCTATTTTTAAAATTATTACATTATTACGGATCATGACAGTTGAGATTTGTTCCACAATCTAGAAAAACACTTTAAGAAAAACCACACTAATCACTCCATCTTACGATTTTATTCAATATTTCGTAATTCTCTATTCAAACACTTCTCAAGTAGTTCTTCATTATTTTATATTCTCTGTTTGAGCAATTTATTCGACAAACCATCTGAATAAATCGCAATTGTTTTTATAGTTCTGAATGTGTCATAGAAATTCCGAGAACTTTTTGATCAGGTTGAAGCCAATAAAAGATAATTTATCTCGTTCTTTTTTATTAAAATACTCGCTTTCTTTAAAAACATACATTTTGGTTCGGAAAACCAACCCTCGCATTTTCGACAAGATTTCTGTCACCATTAATGTTGCTTTTACTGTAGTATTTGTTGCTGATGGCATACCGCTGTGCGCCCTACTTCATTGTCCGCGTCTTAAGTGAAGTACATAATATTTTTCCAATTCATCAATTTTTGAAGAGATTTTTTTCTCTGGATTTTAGTTTGTGTTGTTTTCTTTTTTGTAAAACTGAGCAAATAAATATCACGCACGCGCCACTTCGTGCCCTTCATGTAGATGCAATCGTCACCGGGAGTCGCACCGTATACCGTACATTTCATGCTGTGCGTGTTGTTGTTGCGGTAGAGTTGTTGCTATTGTTGCGTCTAATCAACCAACGGACGGTCACTGCTTTTGTTGCAGCTTATTTATTACTGTTGTTGTTGTTGTTGTTATTGTTGTTGTTTTGCTGCTGTTGCTTCTGTATCCCCTCGGAATTTTCCAACCCTAAAATTTTCAACTCATCAAAGAATTGAATGAACGACCCGACCCGACAACTGAAACCGTGAAGAAGAGATCTAAACTTTCGAATGTATTCGTGCGTTCCATTTCCATTTCGACACTCTTCATTTCACCCTTATTCATCCCCCTAAACTGGAAGTATTGTTGTTTGGATGTGGTTGTTATTCGAGTTCTCTTCAACTTCATTCCTATTCTTCTTTTTTTTTTGTTCTTATTTTCTACCAAAATCGGATTTTTTTCTTAGATTTTTTACAATATCTTTTTGGGCAAGTACCAACAAATGAAAATCATGGGTTTTTCTGTAAAATGGTATTCACGAATGCTATTCAGAAAGCTTTTTTTCTGCTTAGTCGATTACGGGTAAGAGCGAACGGGCGGGAAATTAATAAAATAAATACAGGGTGATGTAAAAGGGACAAAGACGTGAATAAAAAAATGAAGGGATGGCTTTTTTTAAACCATCCAACTACAAACAGATGCTTGATGATGCCGTTCTTGTGGCGTATGTTGCTTCATTATTGCTATTATTATTATTATTATTATTATTATTATTATTATTATTATTTGTTGTTGTTGTTGTTGCTTTTGTTATTCTTGCATTTCTTGTTGTGAACTCTCTGCGTCGAACTACTGCAAGCATTGGTTGGCAATGCAATGTGATGAATTGCACGACGGGTGGACGAGAGCAGGAGTGTACTGCAACGTGTCCTAAAGAATAATAAAAATTTCAATTGTCGGCAGTAAATGTTGATGGTGGAAGATTAGCGTGGGAGAGTGAGGGTATCAAAGAAAGTGCATAACGGCAAAGAGCAAGCGAACAATTAATATCACCATCTTTATCGTCATTATTATCATCATCACTGCTAAAGCGAGAAATAACAGCAACTACAATAACAACAACTGCTAGGATAGGGCAGATGGAGTAGGAGGGGAGAGGGGGGAGAACAAGAGTATAGAGATGACGAAATTGTATTTTCGTCAACAACAATAACAACGACAATAGGAGTAAAGAAAGGAAGAAAGAAGAGCAACAATATCGGCAACAGCAGCATCACCACCAGCATCGACAGCGGTAACGGCGCAGAATAATATAACGATTTAAAAGGGAGTGGCTTTCGGTAATTCTTTTCTTCTTTAAAGGAATAGTTTTCCATTCGAAATTTTACAACAAATAACTTTTTTAAAATTGAATAAAAATTTAAAAGATTTTCATGAAGAAAATAATTTTTTTCGATCGATTTTCATTCGATTATATTATTAAATTTTTGTTAAAAAAATTGAAAATCTCAAGAAACGATATGAGAAATGAAACCGTTTAGAACTAATCTCGAATAAAAGTTTAAACTAAAATAATTATGCGATGAATCTTTTTCAATGTTTCATTTCTCTGTTTAAGACTACTGTAGAATAAAATGAAGTTAAATGGAATTTTTTCGAAATAAAATTTTAAATTTATGTCCTTAAATTTGTTTATTATAGAGAAAAATTCCATTAAAAAAATATTGGCATCCAAACGTGTAAAGGTTTTTAGCGGGACGGAATGGAAAGGAAACATAGAAATGATGACATTATAAATTTCAGTTTTTTTCTAACAGTAATATATGAAATATTAAACTATATTCATGAAGGAGACCGAATGGAAATGTAGAAAAGAGTATGTAAAAGTAAGACTCTAAAATGAAATTGGTTATTTCAAAAACACACGCTAAGAAGCTGATTATATCCTTTAGATTAAAAAACTTCTATCTGTTCGTGAAATGTTTTGGAAATGGAACACTTAATTTTGATATTTTCAGCACAGTTCCATTTTTTGAATGTAAATTTATTACATTTAAACGAAACAGGGTGAAATTTAATTGAAAATGTTAACCTAGAGAAACTCTTTACAAAATATAAAATCTTTCATATTTCGTTATAATTTTAATCTCTTCTTTCTTGTCAATTATCTTCTGCTAATTATCTTCCACAAAGATATTAAAACAAGAAGTGATAAAATTGAAGAAAAACAGATTCAATTGAAGAAAAAAATCGATATAATTTATTGATTTTTTTTCAAATGAAGTAGAAAAATATTTGAGAAATTCAATTTCTCTTTAAAATCAGATTTTCAAGATATTTTTTCGTTTCCGTCTTTCTCTCTCTCTATCTTTCTCCCTTTCTCTCTCTCTTTTACTCATTTCAATTGTTTATGCGCTATTGAATAATTTATTAGCTTGTGTTTCATTTCCAATATATTCCATTCCATCGTTTCTATTCATTTGCTGAAGACTTCAGCCACACGCACACACGAATAAGGACAGGTACACACACACACGCTCACTGCTACACAATGTTCATCTCTTTTCTACTGAAGCTGCCGTGCTGCGCCACGCCGCTTGGTCGATGCTCCAATGAAAAGCATCCCCTTTTATCCTTTATTTATCCCAACGAATGGAGCACGCGTTGATGGTACTTGATTTAAAGCGTATGTGCGTGTAACTGTGCATGTGTATGTGTATGTGTGTATGAGTATGTATGCGTGTGTGCATAGCCATTTGTATGACGGAAAAAGTAATATAAAACAAAAAAAATTGGAAAATTGATTTTTCCTGCTTTTCAGCAAAGTATACGTGAACGTTTTTTTTCAATGAAGCTTTGGTTAAGCAATACAAACCAACTCGCACAAAAGGACTTATTTCCTTACAGTCCTATAATAATAATCCTAAATCCTTACAACTGAAGTCTATAGAATGTCCTTTTGAATATCGTTTTATACAGTTTATACAGAAAAACGCTTGAGTTAAGAAATCCTTCCGCGAACATTTTTCTTCATGATTTTAATCCGTTGATGAGGATGCGAATATTTAAAGGACTTATTGCATATTTTCTCAATTGAGTCTTCCTGCTTCTGTTGCTTTCCTCCCTCCCTTCTTTTGCCATTTATTGTTTCCGAATTTCTTTTCTCATTCTCTCTGTCTCACTCTCTAACTCTCTTTCTCTGTCTCTCTCTTTTCCGGTATTGTTGGTATAATGTTCGGTAATCAATGTTAATGCCCCGGTACAGCAGCAACTATCAAATACAGTACTGCTGTGACAGGACAATATCACTGACAATCGAAAGGATGTATCATCGATCGATCAATTCCTAATACTTTTCCATTATTTTTTTATCATCAAAATTAAATAAATTTGTTATGTTTTAAAAGTTATCAAATATTCTCATCTTTCACAATTATTTGTACGAATCCCAAATTGTTTTTAATTCTTATTAGAAGAAAATTTCTTTTGTTTCCTTTATTTGATTACTTCTTAATTTGTCTTTATTTGATTATTTGCCTTTGGTTCGGTTTTGTTTCGTTGAAAGTATTCACGGAAAATGAGTAACGCGTCCGAAATCTCGAGCCAGACTGAAACCGAAGGTAAAGAAAATGCCTCGTGTTAAGACGAGAGTCGTCGATTTTAGGGTACAACACGACAACGATAACAACAACAACAACACCAACAACTATAACAACTATAACAACAACCACGACGACTTCCACGTTGGAAAACGACGTAAACATCGGCAATGGCGCTCAGTTGCAGCAGCCGTCATCGGCTTCGTGCTCTTCCTGTCTCTCTCTCTTTCACCCTCGCCACCCTCCCCCAGTGCTGCCATTCCTGTATTCCCGAAATGAATACAGCGTCATCATTGTCGCCCCTGCTCCAGCCATTATCGTCCTTTTTGCCATTTTGCGTCCTTTGCGTTACAGAATTAGGATATTCATTTCTATTCCAGTCGAAAGGGTAGAGGGAGTGGTTGTGTTGGTGGTAATGGTGGTGGTAGTAACGGTTTATATGATAACATTCTAGGAAGGTGTTATAGCTAGATTTATGGGAGCATATCCATAAGATTACACAATTCTGGTTGCAGGACTCAAACCGAAAGGACGATTGAATTTCGCCACATTACATTTCGTGATATATATCATCACTACAATACATGTTTATTAAAATTTTTTTATATATAGCTCTCTCTCTCTCTCTCTCGCTCTATATCTTTCAGTCTCTCTTTCTGGAAAATTTTTCATATCAGAGAGATCGTGAGAGTAAAGCTCGTTCTTTTCCCAATACTCGTGGTTACATAAGGAGTTTTTAGCTCCTGCTGTTCGTAAGAAGAAAATTTGCTGAAGAAACTTTGAAAAACTGTTGCCAAAGAATTTCCGGTGCCATGAGCTGTGACGAGCTCGAAGGTCGATAAATACCTTTTTAATATTATTAATTAAACCTTTAGATCTATTGCCGTTCTAATTCAATTCAATTCTTTTCTTCTTCTCCATTCGTTCTTATTATTCTATTCTGCAATAATCATACATCTCTTTGCGTTCTTTTTCTATTCTCTACCCTCGTTCTCCTAACGTCTTGCCTAACGCGTCTTCTCTGTTATTCGTAAAAACCTTTTTATGCTTTTTATTTGCCTCTTAATCCTTATACGCGATTCGATAAGCAGCGTATATTAACTTTGTTCTTCCGTTTGTAATGCCTTGGGAGAGGTGTGACGGGTATAGAAACGTAATCAATTTAAGCTTGCGTTTTGTGTAAGAATGTAATTCATTTCCTCACTTTTCTCTTTTCTTTTTTTAGACTAAAAGTATTCACCTAAAGGATACACTACACATTCTTTCACATCCACATCCTTTCACTTACATGTCCTTTTGCATCCGCATCTTTTCATATTATCCAAATCGTTCACCTTTTTTTCTTCTCTTCGGAATCTATTAGAGTAATTTGTCTTTGTGGCTTGAATTAGACGACGGGTTTACGAAGCGTATATAAAAAGTTTAGCGAATGAAAAAAAAGGATTTCAGTTGATTTTTTCCGTTTCAGCATTTATCAATTTACGAAGTGTTTAACTATCCGAAGGAAGCCAAATTTTCAGTAATCCCAGCCAAGAGTTTTTCAGTGGATAATATATTAGTCTTTATAGAGAAGTCATGATGTCCTATTTCTTCTTTTCTTTGAACTTTTCTGTGAACTTTATTACTCTTATTGCTATAGATTTATCATGTTATATACCATTCTTTGAAAAACATATAGCGCTATCAAATATTCAAAGTCATCTCGATTATGTCTATGTCGTGCGTAATAATCAGTCTAAACTCTTTTAAGCTGTCTCCAAGGCTACGAATTCAACGCTATGAATTAAAGAGGCCAGATGAAATTTCATGCATGATTCTTTTAGGTATTTTTTGTGATGCTCTCAGCAAGTGGTTTCCATAATGAATTCTTTATTTTTTTTTCCTTTCCACAGGGTTAGCAGCTATAGCAGTGTCTAGGATTTGTTGAAAACAAGAAGTGTGTGTGTTTGTGTGTGTGTGTGTTCCAATATATCTAAATAGCTGTTGGTCAATTTGCAGTGTATACGCATATTGGTTGCCACCCAAAAACCTCCCAAAAAACAATCACAAATTCGCAATTTTTTGGGTGTTTTATTCTTTGTTTCTTACCTCATTTTTATGATTGTTCTCGAGCATATTGCAACAGGAAATTCAATTATGTTCAATGTTTATGCAATGCCGTAGGAATGAAAATTTAAAAATATGCACGGGATGCGCAAAAACATGCTTTGGTTTTCTTGTTGTTGTTGCTTTTGTTTTACCGAAACAATTCGTTGTAATTGTTTTTTGGGATGCGTGTGTGTGCGTTTATTTTTGTCAAGGGTTAACATGATTTGTTTACATTATTGTTGCTGACTTTTTAACTGACGTTCATTATTCCAACGCTTGATTACTCTATTGCTTTATGTTTCTGCCTACATGTTCCGCCTCAAGAGAAGCCCAACCCACCCTTTTTTGTATTCTACCCTTTTTTGCAATCGAATTCAAAAGCTTTCACAAAAACTTCATCCAATCTCTTGAAAAAATTGTTTTTATATTCTTGTTAATTAGCGGTAAAAAGAGTGAAGAGAACGTATTTTCTATTTTAATACGTTAATTGTTTCGTTCTGTGTGTGTTAATGTAAGGCCCTCCGTAATTTTCGTTTCGTCCCTTGGGGATAATAAATATTGGGTTGGTTTGAGGTCACTCCCAAATTAAATTTTTGACATGCGAACACTTGTTACTCATCGTAGGTACTTTCGACATTTCCGAGTAAAATGTTATGAAATTAATAGAGTAAAAACTCACTATACGTTTGCTATATAAAAAAAGAGTACTATACGTTTGCTGAGAAGGAAGTGTGTGTTCTCAGACGAAAGTCACTTCCATTTCCCCCTCCCACACTTTCCCATTCCCAAACGTTTCAGATTATAAGAGGTGAATATTGAAGTAAGCTCTTCTCAAGCAATCACTAAGCCATACTTATTTAGTAATCTGAAAGTCTATCTATAAGAATTCCATTTTTAATCAGCCTTTTTGTCTATACGAATGAGTTCACAGCGAAATACCTTTCTGTTTAAACTCAATATTGTTCGCCCTAATTCTTAAATAGTGGGCAAATAAATCCATAATAAAGTTAATTCCTTTTAGAAACAATTTTGAACGTATCAATCAAACTCTGAAGCGAAATTCAAAGCTGATTCATGGAATGGAAACCCGATAGGAAAAATTGCATAAATAAATCAGCGCATACTTTTGCGCTCCACCACCCATTAAGGAGGATGGCATTTATCCACTGTTTCTCCATTTATTTGAAATCAGAATTTAATTCTAATTTAAGCCAATTATTATTTATTCGAAATTTAATGTAAAAATATATACAAATCAAAATTTAATTACCATTTATTTTAGTTAAAACTTAATGTCAAAATTATAACAAATTAAAATTTAATCATAATCTAATTAATCATAATTTATTCAAAATTTGATACTATTATTTCAACCGATAACTATTTAACGTTCTGTTTAAATAAACATCAAAGGAAACGGGAATGATAAAAGAACATTTTTTCAGTGCATTGTTTCCTCATTGATATAATTCTTTCACAGAAACCAGCTGATGGCCCAGTCGTTATTATCGAACTTCAATACCTTCTACGAACTTTTTATAGAATCCTCCGGTGCGCGAACATTATTATCATTTTGATATTTAATCTAAATAGCTATTATTTCATGACTCGTCATTTACACTCATCTCTTTTAATATAATCACCAACAGACTTTGAGACCCTTCCCCTGTTTTATATCATGTGTACACTTAATTTCCGTAGTTACATTCCTTTCTTCTTACTCATAGCATTCCTGGTTGTTGAGCCACTCCTTTAAACGTGTTAAATTAACCCACGAATACGCACATCCATACATACATTCATATATACCAATGTTTTACAGATTGTCATCGTTTATCATATTCGAGGTGAAAAATATTTCACGCATGTATTTTTCAATGTCTCAAATCATTCGTAAAAGCTATGCTTTTAACTGGGTCATTGAGTCGGAAAATTATCTCAAATAAAAAGAAAGAACTCGGAAATCGGTTTTGGCACGGTTGTCACTTACACACACACACACACGCTTACGCATATATATACAAGTATTACTTTACACAGATTTCATATATTAATTTTGTTTTGTGATAAAAATTATTAAAATAGAAAAATATTTGTTTCGATCATTTAATTTCATTAAATTTGTTTTTAATTTTTGCCTTTTTCAAGTTTTTATAAATATCCTTTCCTTTGTTTTTTAATTTCCATTGGACACTGGAATATTGGAAATAGGGAAAAATCGATAGTCAAAATATTTCGTCAGTCTCATCACCATTCATGATATTTTATTTTATAAGCAGTTTCTTCTAATTGCAAGCAAAGCACAAACAGCAATAACAACAAAATTCTTCATGCAAAGTGCTCTCCAATGTTAATAATGTTCTCTCATTGGAACGAGATTATCAGTGAACGAGAGAACGAGCGTCTAACCCAACCCTTTTAACGCTGCTAGTCGTGGCGAAAGGACGGAAAAGGATAAGAGCATGCGCTCTATCTCACTGTTGAACGAACTAGTGGATAAAATTTCCAGTTAAGGAACGAATACGTACAAAAACAATGGTAAGAACAATAAAAGCCTTTTGGAATAGAAATGAGCAGAGCAGAGAAAAAACAGCAGCAGTAACGGAAGCAGAACAAATCAGTGACGATAAAAGCCAGAAGCAGCAATAGAAGCAGATACAGATACGAAATGCGCTCGAAATGCTGAAAGCGGTGTAGGGCGCAGCGCTGGCAATGAAGGGGACATATGAATTTTTTCCTAGGTTAAGCAGAGGGTGAATTTTCGCCACCCTGAACAACAAAAACAAGAGATTTACTTTCTGGTGGTGTGTTTTGGTGTCCATTACGATTGTTCTTGGAGTTTGGAAATTTGCTTCTATTGTTGTTTATGTTGAGCGTTGTTATTATTGATAGGTGTTGTTGTTGTTATATTGTTATAGTTGTTATTATTGTTACATATATGCATCACGCGCATATGCTTTAAGTAATGAATTCCATTCTATATTGAATTGTGCGAAGAAAGACAATTTATTTCAATGATGACAAGCTTTTGAGATACATACACATGGTACAACACACACACACATGCACACATACCGACACACCTACACATTCATGCACAGACACGTGCCCAACTTCGCAAAAACATAAACGATAAACTCAGCTATCTTAAATCATATCTCTGCAACGAGTGATGAATACGTAAATGGTTTATTATATTTTATATATTCCCTAATTGCTGAAAAGTTACATATTTCTACATATTTCTGACATTTTCAAGATACTTTAGTATTTCGAAAAATGTCAAAACACAGTTATTTCTAATTTTGACATATGAGAAGAAAAATTTTAAGAAATTAGAGAAATTAGTGAGTTAATATTTGAAAAACATATTGAAATTAATAAATATAGTAATTTTATTTCATTTTACTTTATATGATATTTTATTCTTATTCATTTATTTTAAACGTTTTGAAGATTTTATTGAATTTAATTTTTAATTTATTTTATTCATTTATTTTAAACTTTTTGAAGATTTTATTGAATTTTAATAAAATCGATTTCGTTTAAATTTTAACAAATTTCCTAGAAGACTGCTAAATTCATTGAGAAAATCGATGTCTACAGAAGCGAGCCCAAAGATGAGATATAGTATTAATTGCTATCCTTTTTCTTGAATTAATTAATAGAAATTATTCAATATTTATTCAAGCGAAATTGGTATTCAATTTATATTTTGTTGTTTCTATTTGTTGCTTCTAATTTTTCTTTTCCATAAAAACCGAAACTAATCGGAACTTCGGCTTCTAATTTCTGGTCGCCTTAATAGATATTTCTACAAAGTTCGATAGGGTAATATTTGTTTTAAATTAAAATTCACTTACTCGAAGCTCTTAAATGAAGCTTTCATCATTACTGCATCACAAATTCTCATACCAATGATATTGACGTCATAATCATCATAAATGTCGTTTATGCTTCCATCAAAGTTGTTCCCAATAAAATCGGGTATGGTGCGATATCTTATGATGGATATAAAAGATTAATTGTGTTTTATTAAGACAAAAAACTAGAGTTCTAATTGAAGTTCATTCTTAAAGGGAAGAAATACTTTTTTTAAATATAATTTTTTTACAAAAAATCCAACTAGTTTTTGAGAAACCTAGGCATTATTTTAATCATATTTTAGACGTTTTATTTTTGCAGAGTTTGTAAAATATAAATATATTAAATAAATTAGTGGGTTTGGTAAATCCATCAAAGCCGGTTAACTAGTAATGACCTGATAAGTTATCAGGACCTCCAAAGTACAAGCAATTAAATTTGTGTTACCGGAAGAAGGGACGAAAGTTATTAGGAGAGGGCTTCGCTTACGGAGTTGGGGAGTTAAAGAAATGCAAAAACCCAGAGGAGGAATATGATTTTTTGCATTTGCACGCAATTCATTGAAATGCAATTTGACCCTTCTAGCGAACACATTTGCAAACAAGTGCTTATAAATGATTGCATGTGTGTAGGAATTTACAAATATGTACACGTATATATACATATATGTACTCCTCTCTACACATTTGCGTTGAGGATAAAATAATCCGTGTTCCTCCATTCCGTTGGTCGGTTGGTTGAGCGAGGAAAAGTTTGAAACGGAGTGTAGTAGAGAAGGGTTAAGGAGTTTTTGCGACTCATTTATGAGGAGCTAGAGACACAACGGCTCGTTAGCCATAGCACATTTTGCACATTTTATGATGATGATAGTAATTGTTGTTGACCTTGTTGTTGTGCTTGTTATTGTTGCTGTTGCTGCTGTTGTTTTGTTGGTATTTTTGTTGTTGTTATTGTTGCTCTTGTCGCTTTTTGGTTTCCACTGCGGCTTCTTAACTGTCTTTAGTCCAAAGTAAAGTGAGTGGTGCTTTACGTTATTACATACTTGTTGTAGTCTCTTCACAGTTGGCCATGTTAAGGCGGCAATGATATAATAAAAACAAAAAGGCCCGGAAAAACAAGAGAATTGGGAGCAAGAGGGTGATAAGCATATCATTCTAGAGAATGTCATATTCTACGTAAAACGCAATGAAAGAGTTAAGGAAAAAGATGTTAACGGCTTTGCATTTAAATTGGTTATACTGCAAATTGGTTAAAGGATAAATTTAAGTTTGAGTTCATGCGGAAAAAAGATCCTTTTCAATATGGTATAAAAGAATGAAAGGAAAAATTAGTTCTTTTATTTGGAACAAATTTTTGAACGTTTATTCGTTCATTTAAGTCAGCCTAAATGTATGCTACATAACTTTGATTCTAGTAAACGATATTAATGGGTGGTTGCTACGAAACGGTTCCGAACTTCAGTCATATTTTATGTTATTAACGTTTATTTATAATATAATTTCATTTTTCACCCTTTATTCTTTATTAAAATTCTGTCCTCTAGATAAGGGTCCCATGAAATACCTCCACAATAAGACGAATTGAATTTTAGTTTCATGCAAAAGAAAAAAAAGAATAGTCACCGAATAATCATCAATCGACGAAATTCCTCTATCCCTTCGAAAAGAAAATTTCATACACGAACGCACGATTATCCCATCGAATTTCTTTTCTTTTTTGCACTTTACGTACTTTGAACTTGAAGCATCGCATATTGCATCATATATAGATCCTTACTTTGACACTTCTGTCAAATGCAGCTATCTTATAAATTGACGTCAACGGAAACCTTTAAGGTCGAAAGTTCAAGTTGTTGGTTAATAAATCACTGTAGATGATTTTTTCTTATTGAAAGGAAGAGACTGTTATGGAGGGTTATTCTGTCAATATCGAAGATAGACATCTATTAAAAGGTTAAATTCGCTCTAGAAGTTACGCGCGAGATTAGAATCGTTCGATTTGAAGATCTTCAAAACTGAATTATAAAAGTTTATTGCATTTTCATTGAATAAAATTAAATGCTTTGAACCATTTTACTAAAGTCATTTTATAAGATTATTTTTGAGAGCTGCAGACAGGCATCAGAAACGGTTGGGAGTAAGATTTAAATCAATCAATTCGATACTTTTTCGGAAATAGTAAAAACCAAAAATCATTTTATCATTTTAAGATCATATATGGAATTATTTGAATTTATTTGAATTATTTGATATTATTAAGCAAAAATTTAAAATTATTTTCTTAAACAATAAAATTTCCTCCTTTTTTAATTTTTAGAATTATAGTTTATTATTGTAATTTGAATAATGTATTATAATTTAATATTATTATATTTTATTATATTATTTATGCATATTTATTATAATTTAGAGAAGTCTTTTCTTTAATCTAAATTGTTATAATTTTAAGAAATATGATGTTTTGCTTCGCCCCTTATGTACACTTGACGATAAACAACAACAATAACGGTGTAATTTAGTTTTGATTATCAATGAATTACATAAAAAATATCCTCCTTGTTTTTCTTAAAAGGAATAAATAAAAACCAATTCTTAGCAATATTCGTATTAAATTTCAAAAATACCAAGAAATAAAAAACAAACAAAAACAAACTGCTTACGCAAACATGCGTGCGGTCTCCTTCCTGTTCCATTATGTTCCAATCTATCAGAATGCGAGAATACCGCTGCCATAGTTCGTAAACTTCGAGTTCGTAAACAATATTTATTACATGTTGGATAAAAAAATGAAAAATTAAAGCACTTCTATATCAAAACAATTTCTTTACAAATATTCCTTACAAATTCAAAAATTTAAACTTAAACAATACCCACATATACCTTCAACTCTAACCCCCACACTCGCTACTTTTGACACATTTGGCCTCCACCATTTCCTTTTGTTGCCCCGATCAGCGGATGGATTATGTGGTCTGAAGAAGCACAAATAAAAATGTCACTCGAAGTTTATATTTGTCCATTTGTTGACAGGATATCTTTTCCTTTTCCAGAAAAAAAATGTGGGTACCGTTTCATTTGATGTCAGCTTACTGTGTGGCTTCCCTATAAATTGTGTGACGCGTCTTTCGTTCTCTTCGAGCATATAGTAAATACCATTTGCATATGCTCTTGATATTCGATACCAAGTACTTAAGCGTAGATACATACACAAACGCACAAACACAAATACACAGCCACAATAACACTAGTGGTTTATCAACGGCTCCTACCAACGAGCCACTTAAACCAATTAGTAAACTTAGTAGTGCTTAAAACTCAAAACCAACAGCATTCATCCGTCGAATGGATACGACTAAGCGCTTAAAAAAAGGGGGGGCGGTACGAGGGAAGTTTACATAAAACAATGGTTTGTAGAGGCCTCCAAAAATCTGAAGCAACGATTTGGATACAGAGTAAGTAAATATTCTTCAAGGATTGAGCATGAAGTCTCCAAGACAAAAACACCAAAAGAAAAGAATCTTTAGGGAAAAAACTTCAACACATCCTTATGCTCAAGACTAAATAAAATTATGCTCAAAATAAAAAATAGAAATTAATAAAATCTACAAAGGAACTCTCTGTTCGTAAATCAAGGATATGTTTTAATCCTTCGCGGGATTACTTGAAAAAATTCTCACCAATCTAAGATCCTTTTGTATGCAAGGTTTCCTTTGTGGCATTTTTCGGTCTAGTGGGGGTTAAAGTTTGTGACTCTCCAAAAATTATAATTTCATTGCTTTGTCAAATATCGCAATTATTAAAATGATGATTTCAGAGATTTTCATTTCAGAAATTTATTTGATATTTTTCCATAAAGATTCTTTATTTAAAGATTTGATCTAAGCACATTTCGTAGTTGGATGTTTTAGATGTGGTAAAGATTTTTAGGAGAATTCGTTCGTATCTCTAAACAATCAATTAGCCCATAGTTAACTATGCGCACTATTATTTGTAATACATCGAATAAATGAATCCTTCTGAATCTTCTGAATATCTTTACCTTTCAAAAAATGTATTATTTTAGAATTTTCTTTTCTAATTTTTTAGAATTTTATTTAGAGACCTTTCCACACATCATTTAGTGCTTATTTTACAAATCGACAAATTTGGACCGATTCAAATGTTTAATCGATAAAGGTTCGATTTACAGTTTTACACCGAGTACCGTTATCGGGTGTGTTTTACTACAAGGCTTTTATTCATAACGTTTCCGTGAAAAGTGAATAATATATAATTTTTTTATGAATGCATTCAATTCTTACATTTAGAACAATGAGTAATTTTTCATATTCGATTTTTTAAAACCGCCCTTTTTTCTTGTTAAAGGCGTATCTACACTTTAAAAACAGTGTTCAATAATGTGACAGCGACGAACTTCTATGGTCTTTGTTAATTCTTTTTTGATTTTTTTTCTTTTCCGTTTTGTTTTGGTTCCTTGGTTTCTTTGGTTCCTTCCTTTGTTGGTTCTTTTTGAACTTCTCCTTGCAGAGCTTTTAAGGCATCGAGTAGTCCTTTCGGGTGTTCATATTTTTGATTAATTACAAGAAACTAAAATAGGATTAATATCGTTAGTATAATTGATAAAATTCGATCTTGGCCATCATATATACCTTACGAACTTTAGGTTTCTTTTGAGGATTCAAATCAACTTTTTCGAAATTCATTTTACATCCTTTGTACCAACTGAAAATTGAAATTGACAGATTGATATGAATTGGTTTTCATTATCACACGATTTTAAATCACTTGCCGAATATCATCGCGTTTGGTCATATTGTTTAGGTTGAAAAGGGATAAAAGTGCGGTCATGCCTAGAGTTATGACAACTATTGGAATACACTGAAAGAAAATGGAATATTTATTAAGAAAATGTTATTAAAGGCTGAATAATTACGAGTACTTAGAATTTAGTTGAAAAAAAAGAAATTATTTCTTACTCTTTATTAAAACACAAGGGATAAATTTCTTTAAAATTTGTACAAATTTCTGAGAAACCATTTCGATTTGATCAGAAATGGTTATATTTTTAACCATAGAGTAAGAAATAACTTCTTACTCTATGTTTTAACACAAATGGTATCAGCAGGCTCTCTCCCACTCTATTCTGTCTGCTGGGTTACCAACGCTCTAGTAAGGCTCTAACGTCCAGAGTTGCCAACCCTTATTACTGCAATGTCTAATATTACTTTTGTCCATTAATTCTATCTAAGCATATGTAATATAAAGAAAATGTACATCCCTATTATTTGGCTAATTTTTGCTCGAAAATTCAAAATATTGAGTAGAAAAACTTAGTGGGAACAACAACAAAATTCTCTCAATTGTGTCACTCGACGCTTAATGAGATATTGTATTCCTGCTCTCTCCCTCGCTCTTTGTAAGGCTTCCTTTGCCAGTGCAGGATTTCTTACTTCAGAGAAATTTTTGGTTTTCACTCTTAGAACGCATTTCTCTCAAATCGTTGACTCTTCAATTCCTCTGCGCATGTTCATTCGTTAATGCAATTTCGTGTCAATCGGTCGTGAATGTTCTCGGCGCATGTTCGAAGAATTTAAAAGAGAATAGAGTGAAGAACAAACAGAATATATTGAAGCGCCAAATTTAACATTTTAAATTTTTGGGAAACAATCAAATGAAAACAAAACAGTAATAAATTAATATATTAAAAAGAAAAATTAATAAATACTTAAAGTGAATAATTTCATAACTGTTTATTTACAAGAACTCGAGACAGACCACTGGCAATAAAAACAAAAACAATCGAGTAACCCGAGACAATAACGTCGCCCTAGGCAACAACAAAATTATTGTTTGATTTTTGCCGAGAAACATTCGTCTCGAGGAAGAAAGTATAAAGCATTTTCAATAAAACATTTTCCTCAAATAAATCCAAAGAAATTGAATTGAGTTCGTACGTTCGTGAATTTATTTAAATCGATTTCGATCTAAGTTCAAGCGGTTTTCTCTTAAAATTTAGCAATGAACATCAATATAATTGGATGCAATTGAGAAAATAATAAACAATCGTGTATTCAGTATTTGTCAGACATAACCCCGAAAAAATCCCTTTAGAAAATACCTTCAGTTCAGAGTTCAAACAAGAAATGCATGATCTCAAGGAAGGCGGCAGAATGTTGCAACATCGTCCCGGCGCTTTGCCACCTATCTTAAATCACATTAAAGAAGACTCACCATCTACTTTCTTTTACGCGCATAGCAATCCGATCGATAACGCTGCAGCCGCTGCGGCTGCTGCTGCTGCCGCCGGACTTATCGATCCGCACAGTCGAGAACTTCACAATGCCTTGGTGGCCACAATCAACAATAATGTTGCTGCAGTCAACGGTACTCTAACATCAGCTGCTGTCGCTGCGCATACGCAACAGTTGAAGAGCCACCAACAGCAGCAAGCGAATAACACGGCACAACAAGTAGCAGCAGCACAGCAGCAACAACAACAGCAGCAGCAACAACAGCAAAAGACAACTGCTGCCCAGCAAACACAACCTAATTTAAATATGTTGAATGGCTCCAACACAATCGTTTCGAACGCCGCAAATACCGGCGGTCCCAACAACAATAACAGCAATGGCTCTAGTAATACAATGAATGGGACAACCATCAAAGCCTCATCATCGGGACGTTCTACACCCAATGGCAATGGCAGTATTAATGGCGCAAACGCTACCGATCCAGCACCCGGCAAACTCTTTGTTGGCGGGCTTAGCTGGCAAACGTCATCGGAGAAGCTAAAGGAATATTTTAATATGTTTGGAACGGTCACAGATGTTTTGATCATGAAAGATCCGGTAACACAGGTAAGGCCGAAATAGTTTTGTCCTTTACAATTAACAATCTATATTATATGCTATACACTCTCGCATACGCACACACGCACACATAAATAAATGCGTGTGTTCTCTAGAAGACAAACTTTTAGTTATTACTCTTACTTTTTCTACTTTCTTCTTGAGTTTTACTTTACATGCATTCTTGTTCGTAAAATCATGCGTTCAACGAACTGAATAAAGGAAGAATAAAGGAAGTAAACGGTCTAGTCCTTAACGAAATCGTTGACGAAATGCAGCGAATGCTTTTGTCTTGTCTGGCTTGTACAAGCAGTACAGCCGTTTAGTCTGAAGCAGCAGCTGCCGAATTGTGCTCCTTTGAAGAGGAAGGGAAAGGAGGAAATTTAGAAATGAGAATTTTTTAAAAATTGTTTGGGTTCAATAACGTTTCAAAGTGAAATTCCTGTTTTTTTTTTCATCCATGGAATAAATATTTTTTGGGCTTCATTTGATGGCCTTACCTTTTGGCTATCTAGGAAATAGAATAATTCTACCTGCTTTGTGAAAATCTATTTCAATATTAGGGAAACCTAAGAGAAAATTGAAATTTTTTTGTGTTAGCTGAAAAAGGATATTAAAAGGATCACAATGTATTTTTAATCTTGTGCATTATTCTAGTATTGCTCTAGAATACTATCAAAGAATTCCAAGAAATTGTAGGATAAGGAGAATATGCAAGCAGAGCAATGCATGATAATCTTCTCTTAGTTATTAATTAAATTCTTGGAAATATTTCTTTAAATGCAAATTAAATGCAAAATCTTAAGAAACCAACATAAGATCATTATTTTGCAAGCAGAAGTCAACTATTTCAGAATCATCAGCAAAGAGAGCCTTTCTTCCATTATATGGGCTTCATTTATACAATATAAGGATCGTTTTCTGATCCAAACCAAAAAGTTACCCTTCATTTTTCTTTGCTTCAACTTTAACAAAGAATTAGTTAATCCTCTCCAGACTGGCCGGGCCCCGAGCGTGATGGTTATAAACCAAAAACAAAAAAACAGCGCGAGCCGAAGTTGAGAACATCTGCGCCTCAGTTACAAAAGACATCTGCTCGTATTGTACGCGCCAGACTGCGAAGAGTTTGATTATCCTGTGGCGGCAGTAGAGAATTAAAAATGTGCACGCGGCTTACTAGGCACATTCTCACGTGATCGAATGCCGTGAACAAGGATAAATTGTCGAGGACAATAAATGAAAACCGGCCGTCGCATTTGCGCAGTCATTGTTGTCATGTTTTTTGAAAATACTTGTATATTTCATTTAGGGGAAACACGACGACCCCTAGTGGTCGTGCTATTGAATATATCGCTTATATGTATTACCATTTTTATGTATAGGTTGGTTTCATACAGCTATTAAATTATATACCTTCAACCGTCTTTACAAGAAGGAATGCTTTTTTTATATATCCTTCATGGCTTTGTATGAATTGTATACGCCCATCGTACGTGTCATATTCGCAATTTTCAGCGTATATCCTGCTTAAGAAAAAACCTTGAGTACGAATACGTTTTTAGTTTCATTTACTCCGCACGACATTTTCCGGTCGTCGTTGGGCCATCGCGAAACCAGCAACGAATTTATACTTGAAAGACAAGACACGTTTTCTAACAAACAAAAAAAAAACACGTCGAAGCGGCAAGGTAATGATGATTGTACGGAAGCTTGTCTTCAAGCAACCCTCCCCTCCCCTCTTTAGACAGCCAGCAAGCAGGATAAGTACGATATAGAGTATTACTAAAGGAAGTTTTAATACTCCTATTTCAGCTCTTCCTACAATACCTCTCGATATATTCCTCTACTATAGTTTTTAGTTGATTTATTCAAAGCTCCGAACATTTTTCCTCAGTGTAATAAAATATATATCTGCGTTAATTTTTTAAATTTACTAATAATTATAAAGAATCATCTAGTTAACGCTATTATGATTTGATTATTGAATTGATAAATGCGATTCAATTACTATTTTATAATATAAATTTGAACGCTTGAACGCATCGTATGTTCGTAGTAATTATTTAAAGGCATTAAATGATTTATTAAAAAATTTATTATGATAAGGTTTTGCATAATTAAAATTAGTGTAAATATAGAAAAGTTTAGAAAATGATTAAAAAAAAACAAAATATATATAACAATTCTCAAAATTTACTGAAATTGAACTTCAGTTCATCAACCAGACAGCACAGAAGAAAAAGAAGAAGAAGCTGTGTTGACCCGATTGAGGAACAGCTGCCAACATTATTCACTGAGAAATGACAACAATGTGAAGTAGAGATACCGGACAACAACAACAACGAAATCAAACAATGTTCGTTCGCTTAAACGGTTAACCAACACCGTTGGGGTTATTAATCGATGCCTGCAAGATAACGTCAGGACAACAACAATGAGAAGGATGTGGATTATATTTGCTTATTAAGAATAAAAGAAAAATTAGGAGCGCAACAACAACCGCACCAACAACAATAACAGAAGCCATCAGACTTTTTTGGCCTTTTAGGTATTTCTACAAAGAAAAAAATTTATTTTCGAAAAATCTATTCGTATCGCAAAATAATGTAAAGTTTAGTGTAAAATTGTAATTGTAAATGTATAATTAATTAATTAATTAATTAATTGTAAAATTGATTTATTTAATTAATTGTTCTGAGCATCAGTACAATTCGTCCTTTTTTAGATTAATAATTAGATTAAAATAACCAAAAAGGAGACCTATTTAAAAAGGCTGTCTATACGACTCACAACAATCAACGGAAGTGAAACTTCAGGAATTTCTTTTTCTTTTAAAAAATTTATTCTTAAATAATCCAAATCAGATAAAATCGATTAAAATGACAAAGGAGGTGAAGGTTAAAAGAGAAGGCTTGAAGTTAAATGACCGCTTAACACAATTATTTGCTCTAATTTTAATTGGGGGAAAATAAATTGGGTTTAATTTTTAAAACAATTAAAAATTGTATTTTTTCAACTGAAAGCAGTTTCACTTCTAAAAGTTAATTAATGAAAAATAATATTTTTGTAATTAAAATCATAAAATTTGACAAAAATTTCTCTTAAGCAATAGAATTAGTTGGATTAATTAATAAAAGTATTTTATAGCAGTATTGTATTTATGTAGAATTGCTGTAAACAGATCCGTCCCGTTAGCTTAGAATGTTTAGTATTATAAAACATAAAACCGGAATAATTATAAAAGTCCGATAAGTTCTACTTGGCATTTATTAAGCTTGGCAATCGTCGTATTGACTGAATCGTACTAATAATAATTCTATCAAGATTTACAGGCGCTTGCCAAATCCTATAGTTCTGCGAAAAAATATTCGATTAGAAATATTTACTAATATTAAAAGAGTTATCAAATACAACTCCCGATCATAAAATAATATTAAAAAATAGTTAAAGAATTTGGGAGACGCATCCTTAAAACCTTTCAAAAAAGCCCAACTTAAAACAAAATGAATAAATTTTTTGCTCTCTTCCCTAAAATTTGTTTTAGATTTTCATTAAATAAAATTAAATGCATAAAACCAAAAGCTAACCAAAAATAATAAATCTATTAATGAATTAACTTCATTAAAGTGTTATATTGTATAAAATTTTAGTGATATATAGTGTTCTATAACGTTTTTTATATATGTATAAATTAAGTAACTCTCTTTTTTAGAATTTAAAGGGTTTTTCGTTATAGATTCTTCTCTTTCAATACCATTATTGTAGCTCCTAAAGTTGTAAACGCCTTAAAGTATGTTAAAACTCGGAAATTAGTGTATATTCAATTCCACCCAGTATTGTATACACTCAATTTCGATTAGTAAATATACTCTAACAGATTTTATATAATTAATAATATTTTACTTTCGAATTTATTTGGTCTCTGTTAGGTACTTCGTTTGATTTATGACGGTTCCTCCCCTTAATAACAAAAGTAACATCGTTGGATTGTTAAAAATTTCTTTATAATCACCCCCAATTAATTTTAGGAATTTACATTTAGTTAAAGTTTTAATAGATACAAAAAAAGTATTTCAAAATAAATCAAAGTCATAATAAGTTGTTCACTATGATCACTATTTAATATTACACCCCCCCCCCGCCCCTTGAATTATAATATAAAATGAGGAGTATGCTTTAGGAAGTAAACTAAATATATCTAGAAAGAAAAGTATTTTTAATTCATTCTTAAACTTCACAGATTTTTAGAATATTCCAGCAAACGAAATATAGTATATTTCAGTTTATGTTAAAAGTAATTAGATCTAATAGTTTATTACTTTATTTTGAATTTTATTTTATTATCTCTTTTTACTATAATTTAATTTTATTATATATAATTTATTTTTAAATTTTATTATAATTATAATAAATAATATTTTATTTTTACTTTTATAATAATTTAATTTTATTATATATAATTTATTTTTAAATTTTATTATAATTATAATAAATATTTTATTTTTACTTTTATTATAATTTAATTTTATTATATATAATTTATTATAAATAAAATTTTTTATTACAATTTATTATAATCTGATAAACCAAAAAAGTAGAGTTTTTATTAAATATTGAATTTGATTTAATTGAATTGATTTTAAAAACTTATTTATTTGCTTTTTATTTTTATTGCATTGCTTTTTGTTTTGTATTTTAATTATAATTAAAAGAATATTCTGCTTAACAAAAGTAAGCCGTGTGCTTTAATTTTTAAGAATCTTGCACCTTATCTAATATTAATTAATGTTTAATGTTTGTTTTTATGAATTTAATGAATGTTTGTTTTTATGAATTCGTTTATTTATTAATTTTTATATATTTTAATCTTCAATTTAATTTATAGTTATTTTGATTATGCTGATAAACAAAGCAAAATTATCAAGTTTAATTTTTAAGTACGATTCTTTAATTTCAGTTTATTTAAATTACTTACAGATTTCAAATCTCAACCTATTTTAGTTTTAATTTTATCAAACTAATATTTCAATTTTTAATATTTGATATATATTATTTCTTACTTTATTATTATTCTACTAACATATTTTTCATTTCATTTTTATAAATTTGAATTTAAGTTTTTAAGCTCCTTTTTAAACTGTTTCTTTATTTTTTTTAATTTGACTAACTTAGAAATTTCATTAGTACCCAAAGCAATAAAATTTAGTGATAATAGAAAATTGAATATAATTAGATAACCCCCCACCTCGCCTCTTTTGTTTTAATAAATAGAAATATATATATTTTTTAAAGAAGCATATCATTTCCCCCCTCCCTTTTGTTTTATAATAATTCTGATGCCCTAAGCATATATTTTAATAGTAAACCAAAGCATATAATTTTGTATAAAATCAATTCCAAACAAACTTTTTAGCAGGAGTGTATACGTGTTATGTCTTAATATAGACGACTTCCTCTAAAACCTCTTCCCATGTTTATGGACTCTAGCGATTATATAGAAAAAATTATATAGCGATTTATTTATTATTTTTTTATTGGTAAAGAAACATCTAATATATTTATAAACTTAAAAAATAAGCACAAAGAATACATAATAGTAAAATCATAAAATCGTATAAACTTAATTTAGTTCTAAGCCAGTAAAGTTTTTAAACATTGTTTTTCTTTTACTCATAATTTACTATAAAAGAGACGTTTATTTTGTAAAGCGACCAAGTTCATTTCTTTTAAAAAATTGGCAATTTATTGGTTTTATACAAGCTCTCGCCGCATCCTTTAATTCCAATACTGTGTAGAGACAAATATCATTCAATTATATATTGTGTTTAAATTAAAATCTCGATTAGATTATATGAATGGACTTAGGGCACTTTCAAAATAAATGTCATATATATAATCGATCTATATTAACTCGATTGAATTAAAATCGAATTTTATAAAATGTGGTAAACGATCATGTAAAATAGTATTAATAATGCTTTTAAGACTTTTCAAATGTTAAAATATTGTAGAAAACAGAACAATTATTAATAACAATTAGTTCTAAAAAAATTTCGTTGCTTAAAACAGTTCAATACCTCCGAAAAAATTAAGCCCCCAAGAAAAGTAAGTCCCCTAAAGATATGAATTTTCTCCAAGAGCGAAATTATTTCAGTAAAATTCTTAGAGTGCATTTAGAGAAAAGTTCGTTTTTCTGATATCGCTGTAATGTATTTTGGTTTTTTGAAAAATATATAATCGGTTGTGTATATAATATACATATATGTAAACATTATAATTAAAACAATTGATTAAATAGTTTTTTCTGAAAAATTAGGAATTTTAGATAAATTAAATAATTATAAAAATATATCTCCTCAAGGGCGACATTCTATATCTTACAAGAGAAACCGTCATCTCTTAAGAGCGTCCATGCAATAAAGAGTCGATTTGGAAACAACAAAAACTAGAAACAAAGACATTTAGCATAATTTCCTTTTTACGTTGTTAACATTTAATTACGTACTTAGTACTTTTTGTAAAACAGTGTTTACGTGTTCATTTAATTTAAACGTATTTTCGACAATCAAGTAATGCGTAAAGTAAAACATTTCTGGTAAATTCTCTTGAAGGATTTCTGTAAAATGATGATTCATAAGTAACTTTTAGGTCTTGTTCTTTTCTCCTCTATCTCTCATATGTCTGCCTGTTTCTATATGTCTATCACACTGCGTCGCTCTCTGAAACTCATACACGCACACAGGAACAGATAATAATATAGATTACTACACAAGCGCTTACATAAAACATAATTTGGTATGGACCATCGTTGGGTTTTTTTTGGGAAAATGTTTTCAAAAAATATTGTTCATTACCTTTTGATGGTTTATTGGTTAAGTACATTATATTGTCTCACGCGACTGATCCCATATATCAGTAATTGCCTATTTCATGATTGGAACACGATTATCAAAAGGAATCCATCTAATGGCCCATCATGTATATACTTATACACGCATACAGTTGAACACAAATACATACATGCTTAGTTACTAGAACAGATATTTAATATTTGAAAAACAAATTTCTAAAATCGATAGATTCATTCCTTCTACTTTTTGCCGCCCATTGAAAAACCGAAATTTAATTAAAAAAGTTTCGGAAGAAAACTTACGCAATTAATTAAGTCAAATTAAACGTATATTAATGATATTTTAAAATCGTGAATAATTTACCGATAATGCATAGCATGTGCGCTCCTTAAATATTTTCTACTACATTCTTACTACTACCCCTACTACTATTACTTCAAGTACTTATTCCCATTACTTTTACTCCTATTTCTTTGAGTAACTTTTATCATATATCTAGGATTGTATTGATTAATATTGATTGATTGATTGACTTGTTTACGAAAGTTAGTTAATAATGATTATAAAGAATTAGCTTTCTGTAAAAGATTTAGCTTGGGTTTTGTTTTTAATGGAAAATAATTAATTTCGATTTTTATGCGCTTAAGCAAAAATTAAATTATTAATCGTTTTATTTTGTTTTCTTCTTGCCCCGCCCCCACACCAACCATTTCCCCAATTTTTCCTGATTCTCTTAAAATTTGTAGCGTTCACGTGGATTCGGTTTTATAACATTCCAAGAGCCAAATAGCGTCGATAAAGTTCTTCAGGTACCCATTCACACTCTCGATGGCAAGAAGATTGATCCTAAACATGCCACGCCCAAGAATCGCCCTCGCCAAACTAACAAAACCAAGAAAATCTTTGTGGGCGGCGTATCGCAGGATACTTCAGCCGATGAGGTGAAAGCCTATTTCAATCAATTCGGCACTGTCGAGGAGACTGTCATGCTTATGGATCAGCAAACGAAACGTCACCGTGGCTTCGGTTTTGTCACATTCGAGAATGAGGATATTGTCGATCGCGTGTGCGAGATTCATTTTCATACTATCAAAAACAAAAAGGTCGAATGCAAGAAAGCCCAGCCCAAAGAGGCCGTCACTCCAACTAATGCTGCCACACAATTGTTGCAGAAGCGTATTATGCTAAGTACTTTAAGTATGCCGTTGCAAACAGCACCGGCCGCTCAACTGCTGGGTGCACGTGCCCAGCTTGCTGGCGTACCCAACACGGTTAATCATCAGCTCGCTATGCTTCAAACACAACAGCTTCAATTCCAAACACCTGGTGCTGCAGCGGCTGCCGCTGCTCAACAGGCTGCCTTAATTACGCACCCAAACCCTTTTCAAGTACAAAACGCTACAGCTGCAGCTGCAGCAGCTATGGCCGCTAACGGAGGTGGCTTCGGCAAGCTACTCACTGGATATCCTCAAGCCGCTTTGCATAGCCTGAGGTAAGTGTGTGTGTGACAAGACTTAAGAAGAAATCGCGCATTTTTTTTTTGTAAGAAATATTGCAAAAATTTAAATTGGTTTTTATTTTCCTTCAGATACACCCCTTATCCAATACCCGCAAGTGCTTTGGCTGTGGCCCAACATCAACAACACCAACATCAGCAAAATGCTGCTGCAGCGCATGCAGCAGTCGCAGCACAGCAGCATCAACAACAGCATCAGCATCAATCTCATCAGCAACAAGCGACACACTCGTCTACACAAGCACATGCGACAGCTGCTGCGAATCCGACGGCCGTTGCCGCTGCTGCAGCCACTCAAGCGCATAATGCAGCTCTAGCAGTGGCAGGCGGTAATGCGACACATGGTGGTGTTGGGGGAGCCGCTGCTGCAGCTGGACAACATCATCCATTGACGGCCGCTGCCGTACACCAGGCAGCGCTCGTAGCCGGTAATCCACTGCAGACGGCCGGTAATCCATATTCAGGTTACGCCCTGGCTAACGTCGATATGTCCAGTTTCCAAGGGGTCGACTGGAGTTCCGTGTACGGAATGGGAATGTATGTTTAAGTCGCCGAGAAAAATGGAAGGAGATGATAATTGTGGGAATGAAGGGAATGATCCGAAGCAATGCGTTGCTTTTGGAAATAAAAGTAATTTTTGTTTTCAAAAAGTATTTGGTATTCGTCGTTAATGAATAAGACATATTGATAATAATATTAATAATATTATTATAAAGAAAAAGGAGTTCGGGCTACCGAAGAGAATTAGGATATATTTTTAAATCTAAGTAATAATTTCTTGAGAATTAATTTTTAAGTAATTTAAGGATTTCATTAATAAGAAATATCGTTTTTGTTTAAGAATTCAGAAAAGAAAACAAAGAAAAACTAGAGAAGAACTGAATTAATAACAATATTTGAGAATAACAAAAAGAAAAACATTTTAAGTGTTTTAGAAGAAAGAAAAAAGAAGAAAACGAAGAACTAACTCAACAGTTTTCACGCTCAAAACAGTTGAAGGACATAATCGAGTACTTAATAAACAAAAGAATTTAAATAAACTTTAATTACGTAATGAGTTCAAATTTATGCGAAAAGAAAGTGAAATAGAAGATGGCAAGAAACCACAACAACAATTACAAAAGCATTACACTCATAAATATTTTCCATAGTATTTTTTAATATTTTTCGAGTTTCGTTAAGAAATGAAGAAAAGGTTGAAGAGGAAGAAATAAAAATGATCTTAAAACATTTTTAATATGCAAACTAATTAAAATGCACGGGAAAGCAAAGGGGAAAAGGAAATAAGAAGAAGCAAATGAAAAAGAAAAACATTTATACTCAATAAAGAATATTATTAAAAATATAAGTATATAAATATATAAACTATATATACCAGTTACTTCAACCAATAGTATTACAACAACAACGGCAACAACAATAACAGCAATAATCAATACTGAACGAAAGACATTTATAATTAATTAACGTTCACTAAAACAACAAACAGTTATAAAGGAAGAGAGAAAAAAATCAGATTCACTTACAAAGGCGAAGAGAAGATTAATGAAAGAGAAAGAAGAAAACGAAGTTACATTAAATAGAATTAATTTCGTATTTTATAATTTTTAAGAATTTAATTAATTTAAACTAAATAATAAATGAAGTTGAAAATTATAAATTTATTTAAATAAAGAAATAACAAATGGAAAACCTAAAAAAATACCACTAATAGTATACTGAAGGGATACTAATTAACTAACGTATCATAAAATATCACACATTCAAGTAGCGATACATACATATGTACACACATATATTCTCACATACATAAATTCGGAAATGCAATAATGAAAAGGTTTTTCTAATGAAAAAAAAAACAAACTAATATTTCAAGAGAAAAAATTTAAACCACCGATTTTTATTGCGTTTAATTGTGTTTTGTGTTCAGAAGTTTTTAGAAAAGATAAGTACGCATAAACACATCACAAGCTCTTGTATATTTAAGAATGAAGTATAAAGACAGGGAATAATAATTGTCAGACGAAATTGCAAAAAGAAATTAAATAGACAAAGTCAAATTGGAAGGAAAAAAGTAAAAGCAATTCTTTAAACAATACAAGTTTAGATAATAATTTCTGAATAAGATTTATCAGCATTAATAATAATGAAGAAATTTTTATCAGTAAAAACTTTTTATGCTACGATTCAATTGTATTTGAAATTCAGAAAATTCTTGCAGAGAACGCTTTTATTAATTCTTTCGGAATTTTTGGTAGAATTCATTTCGAAAAATCACTTAAATTTAACAAATTTCCTTTTCTTTTGAATTAAAGAATATTCTTCACTTGTAAAATTCGTAGAAAAATATATTTATTCTCTTGCACGCAATAATTTAATGAAAAGGAAATCAATTCAATTTAATTGAAAGTAGTTAGAAGTTCCTGTAAGTAATTTATCAATTATATTTGAAATCATTATAAACTGCATATATTTGCTTTTTGTCAAATGTTGAGAATACAAATATGTTTCCTTTTCTACTTCTTTTTTGTAAACAAATTCAATTGGAATGATAAGAAAGGAATCTATTGCTCGAGCTGATTTGCCATAATAACTACTTAAGACTTTTGAGAACACCAATAAGAATAACGATAGTAATAACAACAACAACAGCAATACGTATGGTATTAGTAGTAATTACTTAGTGTTTGTATTTCCGTTTTTACCCATACATAAAAATTCATCATTGAAATTAATTTTCATAAAAAGTAAAGTAATTTTATTATCTTATTTCATTTGAATTTTGCATTTGTATTTATTTTAAAATTAAAAACATAATTATTTTTTAATTAAATATAGATTAACACAATAATCATAATTATTCTTCATAACAATTGCGAGGAAACAAAATATATCAGAAGTAAAAACAAGCAAGAAACGATGCAAATTTTTATGGAAAGAAAATTTAATTTGTTTTCCTAGGAATTAATTAGTAATAGTAATGTAATATTAATATAATTATTGTAAGAATTCATTGGAAATAGAAAGACCTAATTCATATAAAAGCATTTCTCAGAGGAAATCAATCATATTTTCCAAAATTGTTTATCAAAAAACACAAACATTTAGTTTAGTTTTTATGTATGCTTTCTCCTATTCTTTATTAGTTTCTGTTTGATAAATTCTTAACACTACTAAGCACGCTTGGACTCATACACACACACGCACCCAGTCACAGACATTCATTCACAGCTCACTGCCTTCTTGTTTAATTATTTTCATTCATTTTGCATTTCATTAGTTTTGCGTTTTTGTTTAATAATAACGTATTCGTTGCTGTTTTTTAATTAAAAATAATTTGAAAATTTTAATAGTTGCTTGGGTTTTTAGTAAACCTTAATTTCTGAAAGCATATTCTAAGGAAAATTTATTGTATTTCGTACAAAAACAAATTATTTCGGAATTTTGTATTCACAAATTCACAATTGTTTTGTTTTATACAAGATAAATCACAGCCTCATAATTTTGTCTTGAATTTAATTTCTTTTATATGCGCGTTCTATGGACGTTCCATGTATTCACATTATCCTGTTTTACTAATGAGCTTCTAATGTGTAGAACTAATTGTATTACTTCACTATTTCTTCTACCCCTTCGATCAGAGAGTGTGAGAAAGAAAGATAGAAGGATGGGGAGGTTACTGATAGTACGGAAAGAATAGTGAAAGCTGTGCAACTTCAGTCAAGGCAATCGTGAATAAAAGGGAAACCAATAATGGAAACAGCTGACTTCCGCTTCTTGTCCACGTTTTTCAATAATCAGAAAGTCTTTTTAAAAGGAAAATATAGAGTATAGAGCTTTATAAGACTGCGAAATTGCAACATAAACATATTCATTACATACACATTTATTTTCTTGGTCATACCAAGGATACAATCGGAACGCTCATGTAAAATTGTAACCTGAATTCAGCTTTTGGAAATTAATTTTTATGTTCTTAAGTATTTTGTAAGAAACCAATGAAAACAAAAAGACAACGGAATTGTTAATTTGCATTGTGCGTATTCTTATGTTATCCTTGTCAAAATAATACTCCCATTTTAATCACAATCCATTCTCTTACATTTTGTATTATTTTGATTATAATTTGTATAATTTTAGTCTCAAAACGTTGAAAGAATTTTGTACTTAACAGAATAAAATGGAATTACTTTTAACCGTTTGCAATCATTTTCCGAAACTGTTTTCAGTAGTCCATAACACAACCCCCCCCCCCCCAAACCGACCCACCACACACACACATTTCGTCTTATTACAAAATACTCTACATCACTCATCGAAATCTTAATTTAAAGCGGATTAAATTTTTATCATTCCTTTCCTTTTATTTTCATAGATTTGTTCTTGTAAAATTAGATATTATTAGTATATTTTTTCTTTAAAGACAATATGACATTCAGCAGAAAAAGTATTATTAGAATTAGATTCTTTTCTTTTTTGCTTAAATTTTTTCTTTTAAATATTTAAAGAAAATTTGTATGGTAATTTGTATGTATGGTATTTGTATGGTAATAATACGAAATGATATTTTTGTATTGATTTTATTATAAAATTTAATTGTAATTAATGTTTATTTACTCGTCGTCGATGTGTCGTTGAAAGAGGATGGTATTTTTTGTTTAGTTTAGCCCCCCTTCCCTATGCGTAACGTTTTGTAGTTAGTTCTTATTTTTGGATAATGAAGTCTTACAAAATTAAATAACTTCGAAAGGAGTTTATCGGAATTACGATAATTTTTGCTTCTATTACAATTTTGAATTTATGGTATTTTTTTAAAGAAGTAGAATTCGATACGCTTGTGCGTAGTTTTCATTAATTTTGCTATTACTCATTCATAAACATTATACGATAATATAAATAATTATTATAAAAATGATGATAATCATAATAATAAAAATAATAATAACAATAAATGAAATTATAAGCATTTCACATTTTATTAGAAATTTATTATAATATCCAGTATAATTTGTTTTTGTAATGAATTAGATTTCCTTTATTTTCTCTTAGATTTAGTTGATTTTTGCATGTTTTTCCTTTGCCTTTATCCCATTTTTTTAATGTAAATAAAATTTGTTCCAATAATTTTCTGGATTTAAACAGAAGAAAAAGAGAGCAGTCGTTTTATTTCTCTAACAAATTCTTTATCGAAGGATGTTAATTGCTGTAAAAGGGACTTTTCTTGTTCCAACCAAAGGAACCAACCAACTTTCAAAATTTTGAATTTTTAAAAACCGTCAAGACGGAAAAGAAAACAGGTAAGTTTTTTCTTTGATTATGGTATTGTTTTTTCTAGTAATTACTAAAAATAAATCGTTGTATTCTTTTTGAAAGTTATCAATTATCGATTTTCAGTGTAGAGTCTTTTATAGGTTTTATTTTGGTAGAGGGAAAATTATTTTTTGTAGTTGGATTAATTTATTATGAGAAATAATATCGTTGATTGATACATTTTAGCCGTCATGGAATTAGTCAGTATTGTACAGCTACAATAACAACAACAACAAACAGTAGTGCTGCGGCCTTTACGTTAACGTAGTTTTTTTTCGTATTACACGTAGAGTTCTGTAAAGTTTCTTACAATTCGTAATTATATTTTTTATGAGAATTATTTTATAAAAATTGTATAAACTTATAATTTATAAATTTTTAATTTGCTAATTTTAAACCAAATATAATTTTTAATATTCAAAACATATTTAAGAAAAAAAAAAGAAATGGCTACCAAAGAACTTTTTTAAGATCGTTTCTGAGGATGATGATCCTTCGTTTTTTCTATAAAATTGTTTCATTTTAAAAACCAATCAATTCAAAAAAAAAAAAAAATAAAAAAATAAAAAACATATACATGAGTACGTGTGTATTAACACACACCTATAAAATTCAAATTCAAACAAATTTGTGCCATTCAATATTTGCTCGAATTATAGTTTGTATATTTTTAATAAACAATTATAATAAAAATTTTTTCAATAATCCTCATTGATCACAGAGATTTTAAAACTATTGAAGAATGTTTTAACCAAAATTTTATTACCAAAAATAATAATAATTCGTTAGTTTAACTTAAGTTTATTTAATTTATTTATAGATTATATATTTATATAAAATATATATTATAGTTTATATATTTATAGTTTATATATTTTAGAAAAAAATTCACAAATAAAAAAAATTTCCTTTAATTCATGCACAAAAATGTTTTTAATTTATTTCATGTTTCCAGTTTTTAGTTCTATTCAATTAAGTATTAATTGAGTTTAACGTCCTAGCTTTTAGAACTTGATAGCTTCAAAGATATTGTGGTTTAATTCCCGATGAAAGTCTAACGTTTCGGAAAAAATGTATAATTTTTTAAACAAATTTTCTGATCGTGCTTGAATAGAAAGATATATATTTATTTATTATTAGAAATTTTGCAGAAAAACAACAATTATGAGTTTCTGAGTCTATTAGTTTTTTTCGAATTTTTTCTACAATATGCTTAAACTATTTTATTTACATAAAAATATTTTCGAACATTTTGTTTTATCCTTTGACTTGTGAAAACATACTACCCACAAAAACACAATTTGTTGACTAAATGTTTTTGAAAACTTGTTTGCTTTTATTTAACTGAAGCAATTACGAATTAATTAATATCAATAGCGTTATTGCTTACTCTCTAAAATTCCGTAAATCTCCTAGATATTTTTTTAGAAAAATAATACAATAGTAATCAATATATATTCACGTATTCACAATTGTCTTAGTTTTGGAGATATCATACCATTAATTTGTACTTCAATTTTTTTATATTTTTACAAAAAAATTGTATTATAAAACAAATGATAAATGAAATGCTCGTTCTCAATACATAGTGAAATGTTTTTATTGACTATGCATTTTTTTTGGTTTTCAACAGAAAATTAATAACGTGTTTGTCGAGTATTCCTTAAATTCGATTTTAGTTTAGATTCGAAGTTAACTTAAAAAGCTTTGCAATAAATCAGAAATTAATTTCAGTGCATTCTACTTTATAATATTCTCAAATAATTCATTTCTTCTTCAATAATTTGTGATACTAATGAGGTGGGCCATCGGCTGGTCTCTTTTTGAAAATTCTAAATATTTCTAGTATTTTTGCTCATTTTAAAGTGAATAAATCTTTAATTAAATGCGAATTGAAACTTACGATAATTTCGATAATATATTACTAATATAATTAAGCTAATAAAATCAAATCGCAAAATGTCTAAAAGGGTTTTGAAAAGAAATGTCCGATTTTAAAAGAATCAATCTGATGGCCCACTCGTTATTTTATTAATAACCAATAGCGAATGTTTTGAGTAGACTTTTGATAAAAAATAATTACATACTGTTGATGTTCATTAATTTTTTTTATTTTAAAAAAAAATAAAATAAAACCCGTAGCGTAGATTTGGTTATTATTTCTAAAATTTTATAACTTTGAAAACACTCAAAAGAAAAGAAATCAATTCAGTCAGAAAAGGTTCATCATCAAAAGAATCGTCAATGGAAACAAATCATAAAATCTAATCACAAATTCGGACATTTGAAGAAAATGTACGTGAAACTGATAAATAATGAATTTGTAAAATGAACTTGCCAAGTCTTACTAAACGACCTAAATCCATTTATTAATCACCAGAGAAGTTTTACAAATCGTTCTATTTTTATCAAATTACAGAAATAATTTTGGATTGAATTTAATCAAAAAAACTGCCAATATTTTAGCTTAACATAAAGGGACTAAGGCCGCTCTTTTAAATATTTATAAATGTTAACTCTGTAAAACAAAACAGAAACAAAAAATCTTTCCTAATCAACAATTTTTTGTTCTATTCTTTATTTCTGTAAATAATAAATGCATTATTGACAGAATGAAAAAACGAAAAACCGTATAAAAAAATTCAAAATATACCTTTTCAATTATTTAGTAATTTATTGGTAACGAATAATGAAAAGATTTCTCAATACTTCAATACTTCAAAAATTGTTGAAAAACTTACTCAAGCAATAATTTGAAAAATATCAAAGTAAAAAACAGTAATATCACAAATTTAAGAAAAAAAGAATTAATAAAGTATTTATAAAAACAAAATTTCTAGTAGTATCAGATGACAATAAAAGAGTTTAACTGTGTTTCAAAGCAACATTTTGAAAAAAAAATATTAATAAATCAAAAGTTTAAAAATGAAACAAAAACATTTTATCATAAATTTAATAAAGTAAAAATTTTCGAAAAAATTATTTCTACTCATTAAGAATTACATTGAATAACAAAAATATTTATATAAAAATATAGAAATCTTATAAAGGCAATTAAAAAGAGAATTCATGAACAATTCTCTAACAAATTTTTCGTGCTCCAAAAAGCTAAAAGTTTCAAGTTAAAAGTGATATAGTATATATATACAGACACATTTATATATATCTAGAAACAACAACAACAGCGTTTGAATATATATATACACATATTTTTCATAGACTTACGCTATACGGAATAGCATAAAGTGTATGATATAGTCTCTAATAAATATCATTTCTATAATAATTTAGATAGTCAGAAAAAACATTTCATGAGCATTTGCGACTGATTTTTGATTCTGTCGATTTATTAGGGTGGCAGGCCCCTTCCGTAGGGAAAAGTATTTAGTAGAAAAATTCAACCAGAAGAAAAATGCAATTATCTATTTGCATCATATTAATTAGTACAAACCCATAAACTTACATATGCATAAATATATATATATATATATATATATATATATATATATATATATATATATATATATATATATATATATATATATATATATATATATATATATATATATATATATATATATATATATATATATATATATATATATATATATATATATATATATATATATATATATATATATATATATATATATATATATATATATATATATATATATATATATATATATATATATATATATATATATATATATATATATATATATATATATATATATATATATATATATATATATATATATATATATATATATATATATATATATATATATATATATATATATATATATATATATATATATATATATATATATATATATATGTATATATATATATATATATATATATATATATATATATATATATATATATATATATATATATATATATATATATATATATATATATATATATATATATATATATATATATATATATATATATATATATATATATATATATATATATATATATATATATATATATATATATATATATATATATATATATATATATATATATATATATATATATATATATATATATATATATATATATATATATATATATATATATATATATATATATATATATATATATATATATATATATATATATATATATATATATATATATATATATATATATATATATATATATATATATATATATATATATATATATATATATATATATATTTAGTATCTATATTTCTCGTAATATCTCTAAAATCAAAACTATTGTGAATATTCTTGAGAACTTATCCTCGAATATTCCGTTTGCAGGCCAAAAAGGCAACGAGCAAAACTCACGAAATCAACGAAAGAAAGAAACAAAAACTATAAAGTAATAAATTTTCAAAAAATTGTTTACATAGTTTATTTTGATTTATTGTTGTGCAATCTCAATCCTTTAACGTTTGTCGAAGAATCGACGATGTGATTTCATTCCTAGACGAAATCAATTCAATGAATTTTAAATTTAAATGCAAATTCACATAAAGAATTAGATTTACTTTTGTAAATAAATTATTAATTTACGAGTAATATTATTTTCTAAAACAAACAAGTTTAAAAGGAAAGGAACAGAAAAAAAGAAGAAATCAAAAACATTTAATCAACAGTCTTCCCCTCATGAAAGAAACGAGTAGTGAAAACAACAAAATACGAACACCAAGTTGTTGTTGTATTTATAAGGAAAAACAATTTGAAGATTATATAAAATAAAAAATTATATATGTATTGAAATATAAAGTATTAATTTTGTGCATGCAAATTTTGTAAAAAAATTTTTAATTTTTTTATTTTTGTTTTATATAATTTTTGTAAAATAATTGTATTCTTATGATCCTAAAAAATGGTTTTAATCTTTTTCAAAAAACGTTATTCTTTTCAAAAATTTAATAATTTCTCTACCAATTTAGTTATTTTTTATTGCTTTTTGATTAAACATTTTGTAAATTTTGTTTCTCAAAAGAAAAGTTAAATTTGATAATTCGTTAATTGTTTTTTTGAAAATAAAAATTTTTGTATATATTAAGAAAAAGTTCTAATTTCTCTCATAGTTTGGTAATAACAAAATGCAATTTTGAGATAATGATTTTATTAATTTTCTACCTTTTCAAACGCAAACACTACTTTTTGTTCAGATTAAAAAAATCTTTAACTAAAACAACGATATTCAAACACTAAACTAGTCAATTAAATTAAATTAGTTTTTAAAGAATCCAAAATTTTGACGATTTAAGAACTACAAAAATAATTAATTCTAATACATTTTTATTTCGACTTGAACTCTTAATTATTAATGAAGAAGAAGAAGAAAAGTCTTGTTAAGTAAAACTTTGAAACAAAGAAGAATACTCCAATTCAACAAAAAGCTTCAATTAAATTTTAATAAATCTACATTTTCGCTGAAACTGCAAGTTGAAGGAAATTGGTAACGATTTGTCTTTTCGAAATCGAAAGTTTAACCGAAAGCCTGCCTTATTAAAAGTTTACGAGGTCGAAAATTAAAAGCAATTCTTTAAAAATGGTTTTCAAACCAATTAAAAAGAATTGCTTTTAATTTTTTGCAAAAAAAGGGATTGATGAAAAGAACAGAAAAACCACTAAAGCAAAGAGATCAAGGGGATAAAACGATAATTTCTGGTGACAGAAAATAAAACCATGAAAATCAAAAATTTGTAATAATTGCAAGCACTAAAACAAAGGCGTTTATTGAAATGTTCAAGGACTTGATGAAGGAAAAATAATTTCTAAAAAAAATAACAAAAAAGCAATAATTTTTATTAAAAATGAAAAAGCAACAAGCTAAAAAAGAAAAATCTAATTAAAAGACGTTTAAAACTCGATAAGATCTAAAACTCGAGGTTGGCACTGACGATGATCTTAATCCTTGATTAACTTTAATTTGAAGTTAATTTTCTATATTTCCTTAAGATAATATTAAGTCTTATATATAAAATCTATTACATTATTATTATAATTATGTGTAAAAAAATTAAGAAATAACGTCAAGATAAAACTGTTTGCTAATTCAGTGTTTAATATTTTATTATAAGATTAGGAATATTTTGCAAATGCAATTAATGCTAAATAATTAATAAATTGAAAATGGCGTTTGTGTCAAAATTAAATACTAAGTCATTATAAATAATATATAAACAAATATATAATATATATACGTACTTATTTTTCGAACTATAATTATCAATAAAAGACAACTTATTATTAATTAAGAATTAGCTTTAGCTTTTTTGCCTCTAAAAAGAAAAAAAAATAAAAAAACAGCATTAATACTTTCCATATTTCCTCGTTACGCCTAAACGCTTTGCAAAAGAAAATTTATTAAAGTTTTTTTTAGTATTTTTTCATTTATTTACTTCCGTTTAATTACATTTTATTATTATTAAATTTTCATTTTAATTTTTTAAAATGAAAAAAAAACGATTTTAATGATACCCAACATATCAAAGCAAAAACAACAATTAATTACAATTAATCAATTTTTGAAGAAGAACAAAACTAGCTCAAAAAAAAAAATAATCAAAGTATGAATATTTTTAGAAACTACAAAATTCAAACCAAAGGAAAAAACATTGAAAATTAATAAAAAGAAAATTATAAAGACATTTCAATATTTTTATATTCAATATTTTTATATTTTATATATTTTTTATTTCAATATTATATATATATATATATATATATATATATATATATATATATATATATATATATATATATATATATATATATATATATATATATATATATATATATATATATATATATATATATATATATATATATATATATATATATATATATATATATATATATATATATATATATATATATATATATATATATATATATATATATATATATATATATATATATATATATATATATATATATATATATATATATATATATATATATATATATATATATATATATATATATATATATATATATATATGTAAATTATGTAAATCTGAAATTATGTAAATCTAAATAAATTACATTTCAACTAAAAAGTTTGAAATAAAAAGTCAAAGTTTAAATATTTAGGAATCAATAGACGAAAAATAAATTCGAGAACTATTGTACCAAAAAACCAACGCTTGAATTTATTTGCTTAATATATTGAAAAGAATTGAATTTAGTTCTCTCTTTTTGGGCCGAAATTGCGAATGAATTCAAAATTGATTTAACTTTTCGAAGATTTATTTAACTTAATGATTTATTTGTTTGTATTGCAACTTTTTTCTTTTATATGATTTTGTTATATTTTATGTTAGTTTTCAATTGAATTGCAAATTTTGAAACATTTATTTTAATGCTTAGAATATTAAGGTATAATTTATTTTCTTATATTTTGTGCTTTTCCAATTTGAATTCGTATTCCTTTTTTCAATTTTATGTTTATTTATTTTTAACTTTAATTTATTCATAAAATCATATATACAAAACAAATATTTATTATATAACGTTCTCGTTAAAAATCTATAAAACTGAAATGTACTTTTTTGAATATAAAATAAACCCTTTCAATAATCCACAAAAAGTCTTTTGAATTTAAAAACATTTCTCAAAAAAAAACATTTCGACCTTTTGAAAACCAAAAAACTATAAACGAGTTTTACAAACTGAAGTATTGTAAACGAAATGATTGATTGATTGTTAGTTTTGTATGTCATTAAGTGCTTATACGTATATCTCAAATAAGCCTATATAAATATATATAACGTATATATTCGTATATGAATAGTTCTGAAATATATATGTATTCATATATCTGAATAGTTTAGAATACAATTTATATATAGTTACCTTATATACTCGTATATAAATATGTATACACAAAGCAACCCTCTATATACAAAACTTACTTTATATACTCCATAGTTATGTATATATACTCGTATATATTACTACTATATACTCTGCGATATAGAGATTAAAAAAACCAACAAAAAAAAAGGTGGTTAAATTTTTCGATGAAAAACTCTGAAATAAATAAAAAATTCTTTTGAGAATTTCCAACTAAATTTATCTGCTGTTTCTCTCTAAATTATTTTCATTGATGTAAAATTGTAATAAATAAAAATTAATTTAATTATTTAATTGTTTATAGAAATAGTTTTATATAGTTGTTGCACAGTAGCTCGATTTATTTCATTGATATAACGTATAATGTATTTTAGTTTGTTTTATTGGTTACGGAGCATCAAACGAGGTAGCGCAAAATTGTTGGCGATTTTTTAGAATTCATCTATTTTCTAAAGCATCTTTTGTCTTTTAATTAAAAACTTAAAATATTTTTAAAATAATTTTATTTAAATAATCGCTTAGGAATTAATTTAATTTAGTTTTAATTACTTTTCAATTGTTTTCTTCACTATAATTTCTAAATAAAATTTTCTAAAGGGAAAAAATACATTATTTTTGAATTTTAACAATTTGAGATTTTTATTAAATCCAAAACTTTTTCATTAATTTTTTTCTGATTGTTTTTTATTTTAACATTTTTTTCTATTAGCATTTAATTATCATTTCTTTTATTTGTAATAATTTTATTTATCATTATTTTCTTTTTAATTGCATTTTTTATTTGTATTTTTTATTTTTTATTTATTCTTGATTTTGTATTTATTTTCTTTAATCTTTATTTTTCAATTTATTTTAACAGTTTTAATCATAAAATTTTCGCTTTGGTTTTTCATAAAAATTTTTAAAAAATAGTATTTTTTGTTTTCAAACTTGAGAAAATTTCTTTAAATCAGAAGAAGATCAAGTATATTTCTTTTGGCTGCTTAATTTTTCATTTATAAGAGAAGAATTTCTTTTCTTTTAAAGTAATTTTTTTCCAAAACTGCTTCAGTTTACTCATATTAAAAAGTAATCACCCTGTAAATTTCAAGTAGTTAATTTCTTGTATTTACAAGTATTACAAATATTTATTTCCGATTTAAAATTTTTAGAATCATTTTATATTTATTTTATTTAGAATTAGACGAAAATAGTAATTAAAAGTGTAGTAGGTGTAGAGTAGGAAATAGTGTAGTAGAAACATAATAGTATCTAGCAGTATGGCCGATGAAGCACTCGTAGTAAAATGCGAAGAAAGAAAAACAAAACACAAAAAACAAACTGTTGCAAAAGCAAATAAAAACGGCTGGAAAAGCAATTGTAATTTTGTTAAGAAAAAAAACTCAAAAAAGTATTTGATCGGAATTCTAACTTTTTGAAGAGATTTGATTTTTGCGATTTGTATTGCATACAAAATAATAATTCGTTAATATAAACTATAAATTAAAAGTCAATGTTTGCAAAATTTGCGAAATCATCTCGAGGTTTATTTTTCTGCAGAAGAAAATGCAAATTTTGAAGGATAAGGAATTAATGCCTTTAAAGAAAACTGAAATTAATAAAAATTGTGTAAAATTTATTTACGATTGAAAGCAGAGATAAAATATTTCCAACAAAAAATAAGCAATTATTAAAAATTGACAATATCTCAAACAACTCTCTGACCTTTAAGTATTCTATAAAGGAATATATACACTTAAAAAAATTAAATGCATAATCATTACAAGTGAAAATATTCAAATAAAATTACCTAAGTAAGAAGAAAATATTTTAAAGAAATAAAAACAAAACAAGCAATAAATGAAAAGTGCGATAGAAGAAGCCTCGTAGAAGTGGAAAAAACAACACTGAGAAGATGCAGAGTTTAAAAACAACAAAACTGTTTAACTCTAGAATACACCGTATTAAAAATGAACAAATAATTTTAATCTATCGTTAAGTCGTTTTGATTCAAAGTCAAAGGAAAACCGTAAAGAATTAAAACAAATTATTTATATGATATTGAATCATATTTTCTTACAAGAAAAAACAACAAACGCATGCTTAAATAAGTAATTTCTTTAAAAAAATCTAATATAGTAATGATAGAAAATACTTAAGTAATTAAACGTAATTAAGAAAATTACAAGAAAAAAATTTATTCAATTAAATTTGTGAGAAATATTTATGAGATTAAAAATATTTCAAAAGCAATTCAGAACAATACATACACAGTCATACAAACACACGCACACTCATGTACACACACATACTCACTACAAATACGCGCACTGTACATACACACACACAAACACAAACATATCTCTTCAACTCCTTTTTTCTTCTCTCAAACAAAAACAAAACCGCATTAAATGGATTGAAACCCCATTAGGAATACCTAAATCCAAGAAATCCAATAAATGAATAATGAAGACGATCAAGAGGTCATTTAATTTGTATTAAAATATAAATATGATGATATGTCATGATTTGAAATATTTGATTATAAGAGGAAAAACCTTTCAGAAGAATTCTTCTAGAGAAACGCTTTCAGAAACTCACGCTCGTTAGAGATTACTCTCAATTAATTACTCTCAATTTAATTGTTGATTAAGAACACGCAAATTGGGCAATTAACTACGCTTTTCTTTTCTTTTATTAAAAAGCTAAAATAGTCTCGAAAAAGCCATTAAATCCTTTGTAGAGAAGCTGACAAAATTTGTTAATATGAAACTATTTTATCGTTAATTTGTACGCTTGTATTTGTCAAAACACCAAAAGAAAACAACAAAAATCTTCTTTTTATCTGTTAATTCGATTCCAAAAAAACCCCAACACCTAAGTGTTAAAAAAATAATCCAGACAAATTTCCCAAACACAACCTCCTTCCACCCTTCCTCCTTACTTGGCAATATTTGCAACAAAAAAATAAACACCATCATGCACTGAAAGCGGTTAACCAATAAATTCATCAAACAATTAATCAACCAACCGAATAAGCAAACCAACAAAAACAACAAAAAACCTTAACAACTTTTATGAAAACCTTAAATGTATGTACGTTTATTACAAATACAAAATATTTATAAAAGGAATTATCAAAACAAAAATTATTATCCCAATAGTATTTGCAAAAAGTAACAAAAGTATTAAAATAGTATTGAAAATAAAAAAGTATGGTATTAAAAACTAACAAAAAAAGATCCCAAAAAGAAACACCATGTTTGTGCTTCATTTTGCTTTATGATTTAGTAAAAGGAATTTTGTTTTTTTTTTATTGGTAGTAAATTGAATTCGATATATTTTTGTGAGTTTAGTAAAAAAGTACTAAAAAATTTGTTGTAGCAGTAAGATTTTAGTAGAAAGAACCTTTTTAGATAAAATTATTCGTTTATTTTGCGTAATAGAGATCATTATCTCGTAGCTAGAAACTAGTAATTATTTCATCGTTAGTCGCCTAACCGTCCGTAGTTTAATTAACGTAGTGGCACTTCAGCAAGAAAAAAAGGGAGAAAATTTCTTTTATTTCATTTCTTTTAAAACTCCTTTAGTGTTATTGCTTCATTTTAGAATTTATATGTAGAATATGTAGCATTTAAATTCATAACAATAATTAGGACTATCCTGGTTAATATTTTATATAAAAGATCTTTTATTCTGTGACGATTTTCCGCACAAAATTTTTATTTGTCAAATTAGCTTTTATCGTAACCAAAATTCGTATTCTGTGCAACAAACTCTTTAACAGAATATGCTGTCATTAGTACCTTGGTAATTGACATTCGTCTGTTGAAGCATAGAGTAAGAAATAACTTACTCTATGGTTGAAGGGAATTCGTAGAAGAGCTCCCGTTTGGATATCCGTTAACAGGCTGTCATAAATGTTCACAACACAGAATAATATACTTTTAGTAAATCTGTTATGATCAAGCTCTGTTATGAATGCATAACAGAACTCTATATGAGAATAACATAAATGTCAGAATAGGGCCAAATGCTTTATTTATTTTAAACAGACACTTATAAGGGTCATTCAATGTGTTCTCCATATGAGATTTAATAGTAATTTAATTATTCAATTATCGAAATCAGGTCAAATACAATCTCTTGCCACTTTAATAATGCCTCCCCCTTGGAAGCATCGGTCTCTATTAGTGGAAACTCACCTATCGATTCAAAACTAATCATTCAAACTATATTCCATATCAAGCTTTTAATCGTCATTACTTCTTTTCAAAATTGAAACAAAATTTTATAAGGAAGCGACCCTGCGGTGGTAAAGAGCTCGGATTTGTTAAACAGATACCGGGTATTCATTGAATTTCCGTTTTACTCAACAGAATCCTGCAAGTCAAACTATAGGGGTTAGTGAGTACACGAGAAAGAGAGAAAGACAGAGAGAGAGTCGCGTTGCATAAGAAATGCAGATTGATCAAATAATATTGATCAAATAATAAATGAATTTTAACAATTTTTAGTCGGACATTTATTTTAGTAATACGTTAACAGACCGTGTATTGATGGACGTTCATTAACTTTCTCAAACAATATCTTTGTTTGACAGCTTTTAATTTTAGAAATTTTTAACAATAATTCATTAAGGATTATCAGTACTTACGTCAATATTTTTCGCAACTCTTTGAGGACTGAAGATACTTGGAGTCTCGTTCATTTTTTGATATGGCCCTGTATGTAAGTATTTATTTATAAATATTTTTAACGATTTTAAAGAATATCGCTTATAGTACATACAGATACGAAAATCATCAGATACAACTGGTTTCGATTTTTTACTTTTCGACGCTTCGGCCATTCCTCTACTCCAACTGATGCGTCTGAGAATACTTTGAAGCGCTAAACGGAAAGCCATTGTAATTGCTGGAATCACGAATCGGTTTCAAGATTCGATAATTGAATTATTTTAGGAAATAAAGTTAACAAAGAAAAAATATTTTAACATAATTTAAAAATAAAATATATCAATGAAATAGAAGCATGGTGGTTTGTTTAAAACAAAGATTTCAATTAAGAATACGTTATAACTTCGCAGATGATTGTGACCAGGATCTTCCAATAGTATCTACTTCTTTCTCTTCTCATTTAACATTTTTCCACCATCCCAACAAATTGTACTAAATTTAGTACTAATATTTATATATAAGGATATCCCCAAACCATTTTTAAAGCTTTCAAATTCATGATAACTCATTAAGTTCAGTAATCTTCATAAAAAGCCTTTATAATAATGTAAACGATTCTGGATTTAGCTTTTCTTTAAAATAAATTACATGTTTAAAAACCTTTAAGCTCCGCTTTTTTTAACCACAATCTAATCAAAGCGTAATCTCGTTTAATAAAATTATCAAAAAACTCGTAGAATTTTCACTTCATACAAATTCTTCCAAGTCATGCAATAATGATCCGCTTTATTCGCGCGAAAAAGCAAATTTCTCCCCTCACTCATTTTCATAAGAAAGCTGAATTTTTTATGCAGTTTTGCAAAAATGAAACAAACTGCGGTCAAATTATAAACGAAATACAAGTTTCTTTTCGAACACAACTCGCTCCAACGCAACGAATGATGAAGGGGAAAAACAGCTTCACCAGGAATTTTCCAACAAAAAACTCATCACGTTAACTCAAAGTTTCACAGGAACAATGTTGCCATCTCTTACCGATTTTTTTTGTATACGATTGCTTCCTAATTAATTAAAATAGCACGAACAATTTATATAACATACAATAAATTTTAAATATATTAAAATGTAAATAAAAATTTATCGAAATATAAATAAAAATTTTAATAAGTTTTGACAATTTTGAAATAGTTTACTAAGTGTTTCAATTAAAAAAAGGGAATTGATGGAAACGAAGCTTGTATATATATGTGGTGTGGTAAGTTCTCAAAATTTAGAGTAATTTATAACATTTTTCTTGAATTTCTTGAAAAAAATCAACCATATTAATTTGGTGTCTTTCTCATCTTTTCGCCAATTCAATGAATATAACCTTTGCATATCTAACAACTAACCAATTTGCCACTTTAATTACATTCATAATAAAGCGATACATCTTTCAATAATGAAACACCATCATCATCATCGTCGTTATTGCGGTTACAACAAATTTGTCTTTATTTTATTTATAAATAAATATTTAAATAATAGAGATACACACTTGCTGAGATTTAATCGATATTCGATAATAAAAATGGTTTCTCAAAACGACTTTTTAGGTTTTATTTGTAATTTTTCTTTTCGCTTCTGTTTAGCGCATCGTAATGTTAATGATTATCGCTTAAGATGATTACGCTGCTAGCTCTTAATTAAGCCACCATTAATATTTAATTCCTACAAGCTTTAAGCCAATGAGAACATATTATTATTCTTATGCATATTCTAGTGTTTTGTTGTTGTTGTTTTTAGTATTGTTTGGGAAAGCTCAAAAGAATTTATCTCGGTAGCGAGCACATTTCGCAGTTGTCTAATTCACCGCGATTGATAAAAGTGCAATGATTACAAGTCCAGGTGGCAGCTTCGGCGCTTGCACCTGTAGCTCCTCGCGTACCACCGCCCCCAGACGTAACGCCATGGATAGCACCTTGTGACAGATTGGAACTGCTATTACTGCCGCCCAGACCACTGGCGCTGACAGAGCCACCACCACGAACGCCACCATCAAGACTGCCAGCACGCGGAGACGAATAACTGGTGGCGCCTCTGCAATAAAAAATATAGAAAAAAAATTATTAGAAATCGTATTCCACATAACTTTCCATGTCAGTGCCTCTTCTTTTCCCCACACTCACGTTCACACCCTCTCACACTCAATCTATCTCCCTCTATCTTACCCATTTCCACTTGAACTGCCTTGCACTAATGATTCCAGTAGTTCCCAAACTTCTTCCTTTTTGAAATCTGCCGCCAGATCAGCATTTTTTGTACGCACCGCCTCCAGCAATGGCCCCATGTGTTGTTTCAGGGGCAACATGTCCATCTTATACAAATACACCAACAAATGGAAATCAGAAATGGCCTCCAGAAACTCGTCGTCCTTCCAATGCGATAAATACGCGCTCAAAGCATTAAAGTCCTGCAAGTGCCCGTCCAAGTAACGATTCTCGACGGGGAAGGGAGCACGCTTCTCGCACGGAGTAAATGTGTATTTTGGTTGTAGGGGCGTTGAGGCGGGCACATCAACCAAAAGATATTCAACTGGAAGAGGACGAGCCAAACGCTGAACCTCATTACCGTATTGATCCTTTTCCTGGAAGAAATAGTTCCAAAAAAAAAGAGAAAACAGGAAAAAAAGAAGAGAATGATGTAAATGATTTGGGTTTAATAAAGCCCATAAAGGACGAAGCATGAGGTATAGAGAAATTCAAGTGTATGAAGAGAAAAGTAATTTAAATTAAAATTTTCAAGAGTTTGAAAAGTTTCTTAAATATTGTTTCCTTCTGACGCCAGAGAGTAAAGAGATTGGAAAGCTTTCAAGAGAACAAACAAGGAAGGCAAAAAGCAAGGACGAGCTTGACCCAATAACCTTGAATTGCCTAAGTATTTGTTGTTGTAAAACAAAAAAGTTATAAAAGAGAGAAAATTCGATTAAATTGAGTAATAAAATATTCATTTCAAGGAAAAGAAAAATGTCAAGGAAGGAAAATCGAAAACAAAGAAGGCAAAACAAAAAAAGAAATTTGAGAAACGTCAGAAGAATTTTGGAAGGAAAGACATAAATTATTAAAGAGTTCTGTATGGAAAACGTCGTAAAAAGGGATAATTAATAATTTGAGACTTCGTAAAAGCAGTGTTCGAGTTGAAGAGAGTTACAGTTAAAATAAATACGATTCGTGGGACGGACAGAGAGAGAGGCGCGTGAGTGTAAAGAATTTACGGCTTTTTTCTTTAGAAAAAAAGCAAACAGGTTGTAAAAAGCTCGTTCTCTCTCTCTCTCTCCTTCATCACCATTCATTGCTTCCTCCATCACTTTTACGAATCGGAGAGGTAATAATTTAGGTCACTAGGACAGACTTTGAAAGATGATTTTCCATTAAAACTTCAAGCTTTGACCCGATTTTAAATCTGAAAAGTTACAAAAGTTGCGAGACTCAGAAGAGAGGAAGCGACCGAGGAATACCTTTACAAAATAATGGAAAATAAAAGAGAGTTAAACAAATGTTTGCAGGAGTAAAAAAATTCCTTTGCCTCAAGTAGTCTTTTTCAAAATGATTTAAAAAAAAAACCGAAATATCAAACCTTCCATTTTAAGACAAAATCGGTTATAGAAAATCGGAAACCTCATTACTATAATAAAATTTCGATGGTTCGATGCTTCATTTATAAAATTAAGTTATTTCGAAACTTAAGAAAGCAAGCCTTTTTCAAAACATTTATTCTTTTTTGGGCGCTTAAAAACTTCTAATGAAATTCCCGTTTGATAAAAGTAAAAAACTCGAAAAAAGCTTGAATAACTTTAGTTAGAGCGCATGTAATACAAAAATGCTAAAAATAGAAATAACCTTTCGAAGCTTTGGTTTCATTTATTAATCCCTTAATTCACTGCTCATTGTTACCCCTCTGCCCATTTCACTCCTCTGCCCATTAGACTCTAAGAAAATATCCCACCTATAAAAAAGCTTTCAAAATAAAATCTTCTAATTATTTCACATAGCTTTTCTCACCGATATCATACAACAAAAAATTATAAATAAAAATAACTACAAAGAGAAGCTTTTTTCAATGAAAAAATTCATGAATTTGCGTCGACACAACAATCGATACTCCTGAAACTTAAACGTAGGACGGACGTATTTCATACGTAGGGCGCAAACAAAAACGAGTAACTCATTTCTCTACCAAAGTCGTAAACTTGTTGGATGTGCAGCAGCAGCAGCAGCAACAGAATGACCTTCGGCGCTCGAGGGTATGCAACAGTTTTGACACGACTACATAAATGCTAAACGAAATTGTAAACGAGTTTGACTTTCAAATGAAATGAGGCTAGAATTCAATTATTAAAAACCGATTAATGTAGTTGAGAAAAAGCCAATGGGAATGGATGGAATAGCGAAATGATGGAGTGAGTAAGTGATGCGGCGTAGGCGATAAATCAATGATAAAAAGGTTTTAAATGAGAGAGATTACTGAGAAGCAAACCAAAACAAAAGCAGGATAAAGTTCGAAGATTGTAAAACTAAAAGTCAGTTCAGTATTTTTTGAAATTGATTAGGGAACAATAAGGGGGGGGGGGGGAGGGGAAGCATCCACAGCGAAGTTCGAATACAAAGAATAAGGAAGCTAAGTAAATAAGACGATTTAGTAATGGCTGAAAGGAAGTAAAAATAATTCAAATCGAAAATTTTGCTGCTCGATCAAATTTATTGAGTAAATTGCTTTGAGGAAAAAGGGAAGAGAGTCACAAGCAGAGTTGCATCCGCAGCCATGACCGAGAATGAGTTTTTAGTTGTATTTGTTAATCAACCTATAAATAACCAAATTGCATCGATGCCATATTGCGTTCGTGTGTTGACTTATACACGTTTGGTTCTGTGTGCGAACTCGCACATGTGTCTGTGTCCATAGGTGTGAACTCTGACCAGCAATTCCTCAGGAGGCTGCGAATCAATATTGGCCCAACATACACACCATCATACTCATACGCTCCACAACAAAACCAACAAACAACACTCTCATTAACACTCCCATTTCCCATAATTACAAACACTTCGGGAGAGAGAGACAGAGATGTAGATCAAAAGAGTGCCAGCAGTGTAAATAGTATTATGCGAACGTTTTTTCGAGGACAAAACAAGTGGCCGAGAGAGAGAGAGAGAGAGAGAGAGAGTAAGCGCAGCAATGTGTAGGCGAGCGTGTATGAGATGGAGTGAGAGAAGTGTATGTTTGCCTGCTGGTGATTGTGTCTGAAGGTCAGCAACAGTACCTTGAAGAAAATTCAATCCGTTTCACGGGTGAAGGCGACAAAAAAGCGATGAGTAAGTTTCTCTCGGTATTTAGTCTATCGGCTGAAGGCCATCGTGATATAAAATGCGATCCTACTAAAAAAGGAAGGAAATTGAAAATTGAATGGACAGATGCTGCTGCTGCTGTTGGTGCTGCTGCTGCGGCCCGGAAAACAACGCAACGATACGAAAAAACAGTTAAGAAATATTGAAGAAAGCACAAATGCAGAAAATCAAATTGAAAAGAATGCAATTTCCGCTCAATTTCATTTCAAAATGAAAATTTCTTTTTAGAAATTTTAATTAATTGTCTTGAATTGATATTGAATTGTATTAATTAATTTTATTCTAAAATATATATTTCTTCCTTTCCCTTCTCTCGCTCTCTCTCTCTCTCTCTCGCTGTTCTCTTGACGATACCTAGATGGGAGAAGTCATTATAGACTCTCTTAACAATTTCTAAAAAAATTGCAAAAAATTAAGAACAATACTAAAATTGTTCCAACTAAGAAAAACTTTAAAGAGAATTAAAAGGAATTAAAAAGGAAATCATAAATTACAAAAATAAGCGTTTGCTGAAAAGAAATCCTTTAAAAAAGCCACCTTAAAATTTCTAAAGGCCAGGAAGAGACTTAAATAAGCTTAAGGTTAAGAAAATTTTTTTTGAAAATTTTCAATAAAATGAAAAGAAAATTCCCAACCATAAACAACACGATTCGCCCGAGGCAGGAAAGAAGACATATTAAGATAAAAAAGAACAGGAAGCAACCACAAAAAAGAAGTATGATCCCTCATTATATTTATACATTACATCCCTCTCCACCCCCTCTCCCCTAAACACATCCTCCTCCTCCTACACCACCTACGCCATCCTGTATGATGTAATCAATATGATAAATTTTCTTCTTGAAAGAAGAATCGCCTCCGGGGAGGGATTAGAGACACTTCTGAATTGGAAAGAGTTTGAGGAAAATTAAAGAAAATTTCAGCCAACCCATTAAAGATTTATGTCATAGAAGATAAATAATTTATTACAATTAAATAAAATTAAATAGAATAATTTTAGAAATATGATTTTTGGAAAAGGCTGCCACAATTCTCAGATGGTTTTGCTAAGTTATTTCTTAATACCACGAGCCCCACAATCCCGGATATGAATAGAAAAAAAAATCGGAAAAAACCATAAAGGTCAATAAAGAATGAAAGAAAAGGAAGATTTATAAAGTGGGCTGCTTTGAAATGGATGAGTAAAAGTTGGTGTGAAATAAAAATAGGTGTGATATGAATGAGATAATAGTTGTTGTAAAATACGTATAACATACTATTATTATATGCGGGGGTTGGGGGGAGGGCTGCGGGTCAAAGTTCTCTTGCTAAGAAACTATTCAAAGCAAAATGCAGTCATTTGATAAATTGAATTTAAAACCTTGACCCATTTTCAAAGTGTTAGAGAAAGGATGTGCCATCATTGCATTTGATTTTATTTACGGGTGGGTGGGTTACTTCATGGAACTAATGTAGGTTTATGGATGTGTAATATCTTGCAATGTGAAGAGATCTCACATAAATTTCGTGTGTATCAAACTATAATCACTATCGGTTCGCTTAAAATGCACTTTTGGTTTTAAACACATGAAGATTTTTTGGGATTTAATTTCGAATTTTTTGCGATTTAATAAAATAAAATAAAATAAAATTATTTGATATTTCAATTTTATTTTGTCTTTAATTATTTATTAAAATGCAATTTTTTAATGACAATTTTTGTTTGTGCAATATATTTAATATTTAATCATTTTTATTCCTTCTAATTTCGCCTTCTTCGGGAGTTTCTCTTTCATGACATTTAGGTAATATTTTCTTGGCTCAGACTTAAGTTTATTGATTTTAATTAAGCAATTACTCGTGTCTTTGAAAAAGATCTTTGCTTTTCTCAAGCTTTCCGATAGTAAAGACTATTTGTAAAATATTATTTTAAAGACTATTTTGTTTCATACAAACCCGTTGGGAAGAGACAGTAAGAAGAGCGGAGAGATGGTGTTTAGGAAGAACTAATAAGTAGAAGAAGTAATGAACGCAGTTTAATCACTAACTGCGCTATTTTTTCAAATAACGTTAAAAATTATTCACTTCAGCGAAGGAATAATAAAGTGAGTATCGATTACGCCAAACTACGATGCTCCAATATCCAATTAATCCACGATATTAATCATTAAATTTAATAATTAAATGTTTTATTCGAGTTTATTTAATAAAGGGTTACTATGGTTACTCTCCATCGGTTCTTATGAAATTTAAAACTCAATTTGCTTAAGGATAATTAATTAAGACATTTCCCAGAAAAGTCTTTCCAAAATATTTTCTAATAAAAAATAAACTCGTTAGAAGAAAAAAAATATGAATTTTATGAAGCGCTAACGATCTGGTAAGCAAGATCACGTAACAAGGCGGGGGGGGGGGGAGCAGGGGGTGATTATTAGAGTGGGAGTTAATCAAAATAACGAACTTTAGGAAGGTTTTAATCATGATATTTTTCGAAGGATTCTTTGTCTTTGGTCTGCAATATTTACAAGTTAACATTTTTTTAAAAACGCTTTAAAATTAAATAAAATGTTTTTTTTCTGAAAAAATAGTGGAATGAAAAATAAAAATATGAAATGGCAAAATGAAATTAGCATTTGAGAAACAATTTAAGCAAATTCAAACAAACAAAAAAACAGGCAGCAAAATAATGAAAGGCCTTTAATAAAACTAAAAAACCTTTAAATAATAAAATAATGTTTAAAAGATATTAAACGATCAAAAAAATGACATTTTTTAATAAAATACACGTAGACTGACTGCATCGTACGGTGATCAGATGGATGACAACAACAACAGTACATTTTTCACAAACAACAACAACAAAAACTAATAACATCATCAAGAGGCAACCATTAATGTTTGATGATAATGAAGAAAGACACACAAATAAAACAGGATGAGAGGGAGAGACAAATAGATTGACTGACTGACACAGGGAGAGATAGCGAGTTAGAGAGAGAGAGAAGGAATAGTGAGTATTAGCAAAAGAAGATCAAACGTCAGTTCGGCGAACGTAATCTGATGATATCGTAAATGCTTGTATATTAAAATGACAATAACAACAACAAACAACAACAACAACAACGGGGCTACCAAAAGTTTTGCCTTTTATTTATTATTGTTATAACTACTGCTGCTACTGCTCCCGCTTTTGCTCCCGCTATTGCAATCGTCGCTGCAACGTTCATTCACACTTCATGAATCTCGCTATTTGCGTAACCCGTTTGAATGTTTTTTGTTTTTATATCGTCTCCATCGTCATAACTAAATCAAACAGAAATAACATTAATTGTAAAATTCTACTACGTCGCGACGTTGAGACTTGATCGAAATGTACTCGGAATTTTTGAAATTTTTTTGAACTTAACGAAGGTTACCTTAATTTGAACGTCAGTTATTTTGTACACGCAATTATTTAGGTATATCTTTATAATACTTATAGTATATAATACTTGTAGTATATAAGTATAAAAGTATATATAAAATATATTTTATATATACTATTTAAATATATTTGTATGGACGTAGACGATATTTTAAATTTGTATGGACGTAGAACGGAATAGAAACGAACAACTAATGACTAACACTTTCCTGATGTTTAACTCCCACATAGTTTTTTGATCAGAATTAATAAAAAATCTACATCGATTAACACATAATTTTAACACTTCCACTTACAGGGTGTCGAGAACGAGATGTGATAAGAGTTGAGCAGTAATAGTTTGAGGCAGGAAAAGCAGAAAGCAAGAGAGAATGTATGGAAGATGTGAGACTTTCGGCACGGAGGGGAAGAACACAGAAAGCGCTAATGAGAGATCACAATACCAAATGTGTGACATCGAGAAGTCCGTGAGAAGTCAGTGTTTCGCTTAAATAAAATACCAGAGAAAATTAATTTGAGTGCTGGAAAATTATAATTTGGAAAACTCAGAACACCCTTTATGTGTATATAAAATAGATTGAACAGCAAAGATAACGGTGCATTTAATTTAACCCGTTATTTCCTTTCGAATTGATATATTTTTAATACTATTTCTGAAAATAAATCTCATTGGCAAATAAACTGACTTTTACATCATTCACAGCAACACCAACAACAACAACAACCCTAACAAGATCATCTCGCGAGCAAATAGATTTGTTTAAACATTTTTATTATTATATCGTTTCTTAATGACTTTTGCGGTTGTTTTTTGAGCTTTTTCTGACTTTCATTTGTTTTTATAGTTATTACTATAATTGTTGTTGTTGTTGCTTTTAATTATTGTTAGTTATTGTTTTGTTAAGAATGCATCATCTTATGCGCTTTATTTTCAATTTATACTAATTCATCGCTTTTGATACGCAGTTAAATTTTGTAATGCAAATGTAATTAAATTATTTCTCTTTTTTATAGTTTATGTAATTAAAATAATTTAATTTTCATTATATTAATAATAATTAAATTAATATTTTTTAGAATTCTTTTGCATAAAATGTTTTTATTTCAACTTTATCAATGACTTAATTATAATAAATCAAATAAATGTGGAATAATTAAAAATTTAAAGATTCATTGATTTTTTATCAACGTACACAATATTCAATGAATTCTTTCAATAAATGCTTTCCTTGTCAAAGTTTAATAATTAATTTCTTCATTCATTTGTTGAACTCAAAAGATATTCGTTACAAATCCCAGAAGAAGAAGAAGAAGGCGGAAACTAAACGATTATCGAAAGTGACAAGCATACATCCATGACAATTGCAATTTAAGAAGAGTAAGAGACGAAAAAGGGAAGGAATTTTCGGTCATTCGGAATGACCTTCAACTTCGCAACATTGCAAGTTTTGACTTTTTCTGAAAATAAAATAATCGAACGAGCTCTCTTGCGATGTAAGTAGAAGATAAGATAAAGCAAGATTTGTAACGAGCGAACGCCAACGGACTTTTGATGATGTGCTCATACAGTCGTGGCTAAAACAACAGAAAAACGGCACAATTATAGAAAAAACTTCATCAAAATATTTAGGTGTTTTGAAGAAAAATTGGGATAAGATATAATTAAATATGAAACTATAAAAAATATAAATATAATTATAAATAGTATATATGTTATATACATTAATTTGAAACTATATTAAAAAAAATATAATTATAAGTTATAATTAAATATATTAGAAAAATATTGTAAACTATCGAGAAATTGTATTGAATTTTTATTATATTTTTGTAAGTCTTTAAGGTCTTAAATACTTAAAACTTAAGGTTAGGTATTTCTATCCGCAACTACTGTATAATTAAAACTTTTCTAATTGTCTTTATTCTAACTTCGTGACCGCTAACTGCATTTACCCACACACAACCACATGTATAAGCTCCTATCTCTCTCTCTCCTTCTGTCTTCTTTCCCCCGTCTCCCTTCGTCCCTTTCAAACAAACAAATTGAAAAGTACAAGCATACACAAACACGTACACATGCATGCATACTCACTCACTCACACCTTTGCCCTTAAGCTCCCAACAGTTATTTTTTACACAGAGTGCAAACAAATGCATGCGTCATCACCATGGCTAAAATGGTAACAGCAATCACAACAATAACAATCAGTTTTATTACAACAAATAAGCAAATAAAGCAATTAGACAATTTAATTATTGAATAGCAAGCGAAGAACTGATAGAGAACCAAACGAAATGCATTAACAAAATCGTTTAAATTCAACATTCATTGTTGTTTTTATTTATTATTAAAGTTATTATTATTGTAAGTATTAATTTGGATATTTTTAAACACAAAATTCCATCGCTTCATAATAATTACATTCAAATGGTTGCATAATAACTTGATGATCACCGTTATTAACGTTTTTAAATAAGAATAATTTAGAAATGCTGGAAGAGATTTCCTGTGTTGCTTTTTATAAACACCCTGTTACGCTAGTTGTTAAAAATATTTATACATATACTATGTACGTACAAAACACACACACACGCGCACACACATACTTATACCTTTACAACTACCCCCACAGTCAACAATTTTCCTTTACAATTTTCCATACGAGCGAACTCTTCTCTCTTTCGCAGCCCATCAAATGACAGTTTTTCCTCTCCTACCGGTCTTTCTCTAATTCTCTCTCTCATGTATATCTCTTTCCCTTATTCCCCTCTCATTCACAACCCTCTAACTAGGTTACAGAGTTGACATTGACTCTGACTCTGATTCGTATTCGAATTCCATAAAATGATTGTCGAATCGCCGCGCTCGTTTATTAACACGAACGACTGACGTCTACTCGTCGTTAAGCGACACAATAAAAAAGAAAAGGAAAAACAAAAAAATTCAGAAACACAAACAAGACCAATAATAGTAATAATACTAAGAACAACAACAACAACAACACGGTACACTGTGTCGTATGATATTGCGGTTCAGAGAAAGTTTAGAAGAGTGCATCATCCATCAGTGGCAATTGGAAAAAGCTTTCATAATCAAGCTTCTCGCACACTTGCACACTCGAACACACAAACGCATACACAGAGAAAAGCTTCAGCCTCTAACGAGACACCGAAGCAATCCAGAGAAACGGATAATACGGGAGTACGAATGATTTGCTACGGATCTGACGATGTTGGCGACATTTGAAATCGGTCAGTCCAACCGTGCGGAGGACATTTTTTCGTTTCGTTCTTTTACAATTTTCTCTAGGAACTCCAGCCAACAAGCAAAGAGTATTCAAGAAAAACAAATACATTTTACCACCGAATCCAGGAAGGAGGTGCGGGCCGTTAGAAGTGTGAGTGGGTGGTGGGTAAAGGGGAACGAAAAATTGAAAAAAATACTAAAATAAATTCGTCTCTTGAAATGATAGAATGGATATATTTTCGCTTTTCTGATAATAAATGATACAAATATTAAAAAGAAAATATTAAAAAAAGAATTTAACAAATTAATGAAAAAAATATTCAATACTGAAAGAATCATGAGGCTGAAGTGATTAAAAACTTTTTGTGACTTTTCAATAAAAACGGATGCCAAAGGATTAATACTTTGAAACGAAATTTTACGACGGGAAAAACGATAAAATACATGAAAAAAACGTTAAAAAATCGTTTGCAGGCAAATAAACGATTTTGTTATAGAGAGAAAAATAATCGTATAACGGAATCATAAATTCGAAAAAGAAGTTTCAAAAAATGAAAAAAAATTTAATTTATAAAAAATTTATAAAAATTTATAAAAAATTAATTAATTTATAAAAAATCTCAAATAATATTTCCTTTAGAATTGAAACAATTCTGAAATAACTCCAAACAACAAGAAAATAATGTACGAAAGTTGACATTGACGAAAGGCCAAACGGACTGGAATGAAACTCGTGAGCTCGTTCTACGACACTTCATCTAATACTTCCTTCCTTATTTTCTCTCTCTCTCTCTTATTCTCTTCTATCCTTTTTCCTTTTCTTTAACTTATTTCATAACATTTCATTTGTGTTCAAGTGAAAAGTTTCTTAAATCGAAAAGAGAAAGAAAAGAAATACAAATTTATAAACGAAAATACAAAAACACTCAAACAATATCAATCTGTTGATATTTGGAAATATTTGCTCACTAATTTTTGATTTTATTTATTGTAAGTGTGTGTGTGTGCATGTATGGTTTGTAAGTGTTCAAGTGCGTGGGTAGGTGTGTTTGTGGGTAAGTGTGTGTGATATATGTTCCAAATGTATACGCTTTACATGTTGGTGTGTGTGCGCATAGATGTTTGCTTGTGTACATTTTAAACAATATTGGTTTGGCCAAAAGAAATTGAAAGAATAAAATCTGGCCCAGGTTTACGGTGAGCGTTAGCTGTACTAATTTTAACCCCAAATTATAATCGACACCTGCAACAAAAACCACAACTATAACAACAACAACAACAATAATCATAACAGCAATAGCTCTACTGACAAAACGAGCAGGGGGGGGATGCACACCAAAATAAGAAGTTCGATAATTTAATGTCTTAAAAATATCCAGAAGAAAAATATATTATAAAAACTCAAATACGAAGAATAAAAAGAGAAGGGAGTAAGTTTTAAAAAGTTCTATTCAATAGTCCAGAAAGAAAGAAAAAGAGAGAGAGAAAGACAGAAAGTAAGAGAAAAATATTCAAAGAGCAAAGGAAAGAAAAGTAAATACAAAAGGCCAAAGTTCAAACAGTATCGTATCCTTTAAACAGAAATAAATTCCATCAGTCTTCGTCCTCGCACAATCTCCCTCCCAGACACGCACATCTCCCAACAAGTACACGGTACTCACGCACATACACACAAACGCATTCACCCACATATTATTTCGCTGCGTGGTGGGTGTTCTAGGAATGTATAGAGACTTGTAATGGTATTTGTGCGTGGGCGTGTGTGTGTAATTTATAGCAGTGGCTACTGCTGGAGGCACAACCACCAACACCATCACAGCAACTACAACAAAAGCAACAATTATTGTTCATTTTGTTGTGATAACAAACTTTAAATAAACAAATGAAAAGGAATAACAAATCGAAAGAAAAAATTAAATAAAAAGACAAAAAAATAAAAACAGTGTGATATAAAAAATGTTTTTATTTTTCAATTTAATTTTTTTTAATTTTGTTAAGGCTTTTTCAATTTCTAAAATGAAATTGAAAAGAATTTTTAGTGAACATGCGCGCAATTGAAAATATGAAAAGTTAGTGTAAATAAAATTTATTTTAAGTAAAAGCGATTAAATAAATCAAAATTTTTTCAAAAAAATTTTTGTTTTCAAAAATATTCAGCAAAAATAAATAAATTTTCTTGGCTGATTAAAAGCATTTTGTTTACAGTTTTTCTCTTCAAACTAAAATATTTTTCAAGTCGATCAATATTTATAAAATAAGTTTTGTTCTCGGCAAATTTTTCATTTTACTAATATTTTTTTTTTCTTTGTACTAAAGTGATATTTTTTCAAATAAAAGACTTTGACCAAATTTTATAAATCAGATTTTATAACAATCGGTGCTTGGTGTAAAATGTAGGAATAACTTAATTATCCTTTAAGCGAATTAATTTTCCTTCACAAATAAGTTATTTTTGAATCTATTTGAAGGGACTCACTCTCTGTCTCTTTCGTGCTCTTTAATATTCTCAATTAACATTTGTTTTCTAGCATTCTCGATTAAGCTTTAAATCTTAACCTTCAGTTAATTTTCACTCTTTCAATTATCTCTCTATTAATACAAAGGCTCGCGACGTGTAATAAATATATATAAAAATTTAAACTCATAAATATTTAAATATTTAAGAAAACATTTGAATACGTGGGACAACATGGGGTTGTTACGCACCTTGACAGCCACTAAGAGATTTCACCCAATAACGAAAAAATATGTGACAATTTTTGTTAAAAATCATGTTCAGTAAAAGGTTACTTAAATTAAATAAAATGGTATAAAATATTAAGTTTTTAATAATTTTAATGAAGATAATTGAAATTTCATTTTTATTTTTCTAACGTAATTCATACATTCAAATAATATCACAATTCCATGAAAATCTTTGGGTGTAATGACATTTTTCACGACATTGTAATCATAATCACATTGATATAAATTCGTAATTTCGAAATTGTATACTTTTTCAATTCTAAGATCTCGAAAATCGTCATTGCCATAGAAGGGCATAGCCATTTAAAAAACTTTATTTTTTACTGGAATTTCAAAAAGCTATTCTTTCTTAACCGCGGTCGATTTTTCCTAGATTTTTCTTTCTCAGAAAAACCTCCTTGAGTTATAGGATTAAATCTGTCGAAATTAAAAACTTGTTCCTCCAAGGAACTTTTCATCCAACCTTTCACATTGTAGAGTGAACTCAAAGGGAAAAAACAATTGCGCAGTTGTCCCACAATTCTGAATATTTGAGTGCTCCAATTCCGAAACTTTTCTAATAAATTATTTATAATTCATAGAAATACAAAGAAAAATTATTTACATTTTTTCGCTTTCCTTTTTTCTTACTAAAACAAAAACTATTATTCCTTTTTAAAAAAAAAATAAATTCGCGGTATGGACGTTTGTTGACTTGAATTTAAAATGAATAAATTGATCGAAATGAATAATTTTATGATGATTGTATTTTAGTATAAGAAAATTATAATCATCAGCGAGGAAAAAGAAATTCGAAATAATAATAATAACAACAACAACAATAACAACAAACACAAACTAAATGAATGAAAAAAAATAACCAAAACTATAAGAAATAAAAATGAAAAAAATGGAGAAACAGAAACTAAGCGAAATTGTGAAAGAAATAAAAGCAAAATTAAAGAAAATCAAAACGAAAAAATTCATTCATAAACAAACAAAATATGCAAATCATAGATAACTTTCATCGTAGAAGAATAAAAAAATAGAAGAGTAAAAAAAAGTCTAAGATAAATGCAAGAAAAATATGTGACGAAGAAATTATAACGATGCTGCTGATGACATTATGAGATAATGAGCATCAACTCATGAATCGATGACATTTTGACAGATTGATGCAAAATTATCAGCTAATTTGAAAATAACCATCTGTTATTAGTGACAATGATCATTAACTGATACTGATACTAATCTCGGCAGCTGTGGCTAATCAATAAAAAATTATCATGTAATAGTATTGATCTATTCATCGTTATTGAATGATCATTATAATTATAATGAACGTAAATTTTACCAAATAGTATATGAGAAGTGGAAAGAGAAAGAGAGAGAGAGAAATGGACAACATTCTGCAACCAGATTTCGATTTTAACGAATAAAAAGGAAAACAATTCAATTAATTCAAAGTATACAACTATCTATGTTAAAAGAAGAATAAGAGTAAGATGGAAGAATGTAAGACAGGAACAGCAATAAAGCGTGAGACAAGAAAGGAATAATAGGCAGAATAGTAGGGTGGTCCGACTTAATAACTTCGGCTAGTTCAAATTATTGAGAGCTAACTAAGAAAAACGGGAGAGAGAGAGAGAAAGAGAGAGGGTAAGAGATCGAAATGCGATCTACTTATTGCGAGAAAACAAACATCATAGAAAAAGATTCAACACACTCACACACGTACACACCACCAGCTATCTCTGTATTAGATTTCTGGAGAGCTTTGAACGCATTGTGTCGATTCATTAGTTCTCTCAGCAATTGTCTGATTGATTTCGTTGGTTTTGTTGACTGCTGGATTTTTTTCCTATTCCATGAGCACTATTGAGTCTATGACGAGGATGCCGAGGGTGAAGCGTTGAGGTGTTGATATACAACATTCAAGGTCAAAAGTATACAATCGTAATTTGAGTATATATATATATGTATGTATACATATGTACCGTGTAGGGAAGCGTGTATATACTGTGTGTATAGTGCAAATATATCTTCGATATCGTCACAATTACTTTTATGAAGACAGAGAATAACGAAATAAAAATAAAACATTTCATAGTCTTTCTCTTTAACTGTTACGATTTCTCTTCAATTTCCCCCCATACGATTTGTTAGTCGAGAGAAAGAGAGCGAGAGAATTCTTTAATAAATTGCCGTTATTGATATCAGTCAAACAGCCCTTGCACCGGCAGAGGGTAGACGTGAGTAATGCGTTGTGTAATAGGAGTCTAATTCACAATCAATTTATTACTATTAAAAAAATATATATCTTATATATACATGCATACGCGTATATATAGCTTTTTATTAATTTTAATTAATTTTATTATAACTGCTTTTTTATTAGTTGTTTCTTCTTTATTCTGTCGTTATTTTTTATTAGTTGGTTGTTTTTTTTTTTTCTATCAACGTGTGAAATAGCTTTAGAAAAAACTGGCGAGAATGTGAAAGTAGCGAATTATTGCAATACTATAGACGAATGCAATGCATAATTAAAAGCAAGATCAAGTAAAGATTTCGGGTAATCCTTTAATAAATTACATCGTCTGGTAGTGATCTGGTTTGAGCGGCTTTAAAACTAAAGCCAAGACCTTAACGGTTTAGAATAATAAAGAGATAATGACGGGTGTTGATTCGAATCTAGTTTGATTTTCAAAAACATAACTTTACCTATTAAACACTGAAATGATTTTTACCTTTAACAAAATCGTTTTAAAGCCTTTTCAATTATTTAAAGGCAGGCGCCAATTACGTCCAAATGATAATTACATATAAACAAAAATGAAATATTATTGAGCAACGGCGAATACGATCAAAATCGTCATGAAAGCCGACCCAAAAGGCGTTAAAATTTAAAATTTCGTATTCAATTTCCATAATTCTAATCACTCTGTAATTAATGAAATAATTTATCATTACGAAAATAATTGAGTATGCGTTTTCCTGTTTTTTGAACCTTTATTTTTTTGGATTTGATTTTTTTTTGTTTCATCGTTGTTTGAATGCATGTAAAGGATAATCGAATTATTTGAGTCGAATTGACGCGGTGTCACTATTCCTTTTTTTGTGTGTGGGTTAAAATTGCACATATATTTACAAGTTCACACATACACACGCGATACTCGTCTACATAAAGCACATATCCTCAGCTTTATAAACATGTATGCTAAACAGTTTATAAAACATCATAAGAAAGGAATAATTGAGAGAGAATAATAAAGGAAAGAGATGAAAATACATATAGGGTGGTGTCGTCAAAATAATAGACGTGGCATAAATAATATGATGTAATATATTCGTCGTACATCGATTTTCGTTTAGATAAAATCCCAGCAAGAGCCTTTTTTGACACCCTTCGGTTTAATTAAAGATTTTAAAAAAAGAAAAGGGAAGCCATCAAATCGCTCATGCTTATATTTTGTACGTTATGACACAATCGATATAGAGACACATCAGTTACGTACATATACACAAACAGATACACACAAACACACACACATACATACGCTCACATTCCGCCTCAGAGGATGCTAAACATTTAAATTCTTATATTTCATTCGAATACATTGCGAACGTCCTTATGTACAAAATTTAATAAGAAGAACCAGGAGAAAGAAGGGTTGAAGTGTGAAGGAAAAAAGGAAAAAAACGTATAAAATTCACAGGAAGCAAAAACATGTAGAGAAGAAAAGAAAGGAGGTACGACGGGAGAAAGGAATGAAAGAAGGGAGGAAGAAAGGAAATTCAAAGAAGGACAGGAAGTGAAATTTTCGAAAATTTCTTATTTTTAACTAATTTCTGAACATTTAACCGATTGAAAGCTTGAATTAGAATTCATTCAATTTTTCTTTTATTTATGATGAATTATTAAATTAAAGCTTCTAAATGTGATTAAGTGAAAATTGATAACTTTTTGAAATTTTAAAATTTTTATTTAATTTTCTCTCGTTCGTCTTGATTTTGATCTTCTACATTCGAAGTGATCTTCCAATTTTACATTTTTGAATGATTTTTTTAAGCACATTCAAATTCATTTTTAATTCTTTTAATTTTTTTAAAATTAATAAACAATTTCTTTTAAATATTACAATTTCTAAATAATGACAAAATCTCGTAGTGGCAGAAAATAAAAATTCATTAAACGTAGACACACACACACATATATATACACACACATCCACGCACACACAGCAACACACTCACTTCCATTTACGCTCTTAAAAGTTATTGCAATAAAATCTTAAAAAAACATTGAACAAAATACATTAAAATCTTTAAAATGCATTTAAATTCGCAGTTTCTTTAAGTGCGAACTGAAGAAATCTACAAACACTTGCAAAAGCAACAACAACAATAATAAAAAAATCAAAAACAAAATGGTTTACGCTTTTAAGTTTTCAGCTCACACAAACACTCGAGTCGCGCAAACACACACACACGTCCAAGCAAAGAAAATTAGTTCAAAAAACAAATAATAAAACGGTACTTTTTTATTTTCTGTAAAATCAAATAAAGCCAGTTTTAGCGTGTACAAATCTATTCGGATTTAAATGCATACTAAAAACCACTAATGCAATAACAACAACTACAATAACACGAACAAGCGCAAAAATAACATTTTTCAAAGGCACTCAGTGACATTCAATGCAAGGGGAAAAATGCATGTAAAGTTAAGAAGGGTCAAGGTCATGTAAATAGTACTCGACCGTTTAAAGTTTTCAAAAAAAATAGAAAGAAAAATTAATTACTTGTTAATGCTTTAACCGCTTTTTACTATTATTGCTATTATTGTTATTTCTGAATTCGATGGAGCTACGGGGCGGGCTATTAAATGGCCAACTGCTTTGGCGGTGCGCTTTGGCACAGTTACGTTTTATTTTGCAAAATGCGGTTAAAGATGAAAATAAAGCTCATTATCCAGAAACGCACTTAAGAGGCGTATAATATTGTTTGAGATATTGACGAAGCAGGGGAACAAGGCCAGAGTGAAACGAGATTGATTGTAATTTAATTTCACAATTAATCGTAAAGCTTATCCTTTCAACCAAAGAAAAAGCAATTCGAAACTATGAAAGATTTGTCACAGACTTTTCTAAAAAAACCATGCAATGGTATTTCTTAATAACAATTTTTTGCGTAAATAAATGAATTGTGCGCTTTTGAAATATAATTTAGCACACTTTGAACAATCATATCCTTCCTAAAAACGCTCTCAAATACCTTCAAAAACTTTTTAAAAGTCCACGAAGGACTTCGGACGTGTGTGGTATATTTTAACGCATAATAAATTTGCAATGTTGACTTTCCATAAATTTAGCAGAAATGTATAAAAATCTAGCAGCTCTATTAGAACATCCAAGGTTTTTTGAAAAATATTAAAACTAGATCAAGATTTTTCGGGATTTCTTTTCTACGAATTATTATTTTTTTCTCCAGAAAATAATAAAATTAATTCTTCAAAATATATATCAATTAAAATTAAAATTATTCTTCAAAATATATATCAGAACGAATGGATTTATTCTAAAGGAAAAGGAACGAAGAAGTAAATGTTCTCTCGAAGGACATTATTTAATTCGACTTGATGAAAGATTCACAAACGGAAATTGCAGATTCATTTTTTCGTATGAAGTTTTCCATGATTTTTTTGAAAGGAATTTTTTAGAAAATTTGATTTGTTTTAGATTTTTTTAGAAATTTGATAGAATTTTTTTCTAAAACAAATTAAGGAATAGTTGCTTGCTGTGAATCAGAAAATCTTTTGAGTAATCGTGATGGCATGAGAAAACGAAAAGATTAAGAACGAAAAGAAAGATTTTCTTAATCTTTAGAACTAACAATTTTAATCGACTCGAGAAATCGCCTTGAGATCTTTAAGATGTCATCAATTGTAACGTTATTTCAAACGAACTGAGAGTTCGTAACAGCTATAGTAGATTTCAATTAATGTTGGAGATGTCTCGAAACAGTCCCTCCCTGACTTAAAAATTTTTTTACACTTAAATAAATTGATTCAGATTCGAAAAGATGTTTTACTTATAAATTTATACTATAAGTCCGATCAATATATTGTATCACAAACATCGCGTCGGGCATGATGGCAGTGATTCTGTTAAACTCCTCCTCGTGCTCTTCTCGTAATATTCTGAGCTTTATAGAAAACCTTTTTCGAAATAATCGTCTGGGAGCGCCCACTAAGCTCACCTCATATATCATCAAGAATTGACAACTTCTTCCTAATCATCCCCCAGAATGTCTTGCGAACTTTCTCTTTTAACAAATGATATATAATATCATATGATTTTCATATGAGAATGTGTTTGAGAAGCAATCTATGATATGTCTGCAATCTGTTCATATCTAAAAATAACTACTGGCACAATTGGAGCTTTAGTGACAACTCCTTTATAACGTAATTTTATTGACATCACAATTTTGCCATCTCGGAAAACACGAAACATTTGCTAGTTGTTGGAAAATCGATTATTTCCTTGCGATAAGATAGACGTATTAGCAGAAACGGAAGGCATTACGTATAATGTTGATTTAGGTAAAATACCAAAAGTTGGCAACAGATGAAATGATAACGTAATACATTTTATTAGATCATATTGTTATGTCGATGTTTTAGTGTTACGATAACTTTAATAATAGAATCACAAAAGAAATTTATCTGCATTTTCTCTCAATGAAAATTCTCAAAAGAGAATGAAAAGTAATTTATTTAAGGTTTTTATATAATAATTTATTACGGAAAGTATGTCTGCAACCTCATTCAGGAAGAACATCCTTTAAGATTATATGCAACGATCTCTAACATTTATTGAAAATTACTATAGCCATTACGAATCCTAAGGTCTATTGAGATTTGTGACAACTAGAAATAATGCTGAGACACGATATCCTTCATTAATCTTTAAGAGATTTCGAACCAGTTTTCTATTAAAATTGTTAGTTCTAAAGATCAAGAAGATCTTTCTTTTCATTCTTAATCTTTTTGTTTTCTCATACCATCGCGTAGGTTCAAAACATTTTCTGATTCACAACAAACTAGTCTTCCTTAATTTATTTTAGAAAGAAAATTCTAACAAATTTCTAAAAAAAATTCTAAAAGAAAAACAAATTTTCTAAAAAATGTCTCTCAAAAAAAATTATGAAAAACTTCATACGAAAAAATTAATCTGCAATTTCCGGTTCTGAATCTTTCATCAAGTCGAATTAAATAATGTCCTTCGAGAGAGCATAGTCGAATTAAATAATGTCCTTTAAAATAAATCCATTTTAATTCGCAGTGATTCTCACTATGTGAGTTTTCGGTTATTATTTTCTCCAACTTTTTTTTGTTGCTCATATAATTCCTTTTACACCTGTTTCAAGTAGAAAATGATTTACATATCTCTTTCTCACTCACGGAACCGGAAATAATAAAATCCTAGCTACAATCAAGACTGAGATTTTTTTGCCTTTGGGTATCATTAAATTCAACAATAGTTAACAGTTCTAGTATTGATTGTTGGGGAGGGGCAGTAAGGAGAAGGAGAGTACAGAGGTGATAGAATCTAAAGCAAAAGGGCAGTCCAATTCAATAGTTGAGAAAAGAAATGCAAAAGGAAATTAAGGAAGAGAAAAAAATAGATGGCAGTTCACGGCAAAATTGACTAACTGCTCTTGGCCAATTTGCTTGAATACAATTCTAAAAAGTTTTTTTTTTGTGTAACTGTACAAAGCCACAATATCACACGTGCTCCTCTTATATATACCCATTTGTGTGTCAGTGTTCGTCGAAATGAAGGAGAGAAAGAGAGACAGAGAAAGAGAAAAACCTTAGAGTGGTAGTTAATTAAAATGTACATCGCACCACAACGACCCAAGCTCAGTCTCATTTAAATTGTCATTAAGGCTGTACGAAGACGGCGACGACACAGTAAAACAAGTTAACAGAAGGTTGGTCGATAAGTTTATCGTTTGGTTGGATGGTTGCTGTTGATTGTTTAGTTGCAGTTGTTTCATAGAAGAATGTGACAAACTCATTTATATTTGGTGCTAGTCGTTGGTAGTCTCTCTCACAGTGTCCTTTTAGTCTTCTTTTATTCCTCCGCCCCCCTCTCCTTACCCTTCTTCTTGTTCTGCTTCATGAACTGCTGCGTGAATGAGTTTCATTTAATTTTATTTTCTCGCGAGACTCATGAGCTTTATTTATCCAATTAATTTCAATGAAATTAAATAATTATTTATTAAGTTCATTTTGTGCGATTGAATTGCTAGAGAATTTTGAAATAAAATTAAATTTATTTTTTGTACTTGTAATTTATGAAAATAATGGGTCTCATTTTTGAAGGTTTTGATTTCATAAAAAATTTTGACAAATCGAAGCAACTAAATTATTTGTTCAAACATTTATTTAATAAAATTATTTTTATAAAAAAATACATGAAAGACTTTCTAATAAATTTATATAATTTTTGAGGAATTTTAACAGAACATAAACATTTATAACAAAAAGGATTTCAATAACAAATATTTCTCAATAAAAAATGCTAAACAATAATTTCAAATGAATCAAAGTGAATCCAAAAATTTAAGTAATAATAATAACAAATAATCACAATTTATAAATTATCAAATGATAATGATATCGTTAGAATTCAAATAGCAGCTATTGCTTTAATTTATAACAATAATCTTTAGAAATAAACTGATAAGACGCAAGTAAGCCCGAAACTATGTTACAAATTAATAATTGACTTATTATCTTATTATCCTTTCAATAAGAAAAATCAACGTTTACTAGTTTTTAAATTGCTTTTATAAATATCGCAGAGAAACCAAGTGAAGAACAACAACAACAAAATTGAAGTCATTTAGAGAAGAATACATTCTCGTTAAATAACAAAAGGAGCATTCGGTTGATTTCGAAAATAGCGACTACACCAACCAAAACAACAACAACGAGAGCTTATATGTATACAATTGTTGTACCCCAGGACGCATAGGATGCATTCATGAATATGAAAGTGTTTGAGTGTGTGAATATGTGTGGGTGTGTGCGTGTTGGCAGCGTTTGCATTTATTTATGCATTTGAATGTGTAAATATTTCATATATTTCTATATGTGTAAATCTGTGTGTATGCGTGTGCGTGTGTGTACGTGTGCATTGTTTTCTGTGCTCTTATTTCTTCGGTATTATTACAATTTTTTACTATTATATGCTTCGGTCTCGCGTAAATCGCATCGGTTTTTTATTTTAACGCGCGCGATTTAAGCATCATAACAATAAAACCAACAACAATAACAAATCACAAAAACAAGAATAGCAATCATTACAACCGCAATACCAATACCAGCCGCTTAAGCGTCAATATAAACACAAAGCATAATGAATATTGTACAATGTTTTTTTCATGCTTTGCCCATGAAATATTTTAATCCCGGTGTTGTTTGTTGTCGATTGCCAACAATTTTTTACTTTTATTCGAATCGAACAGCTTTTAATTTGTTCCGCCTTCATCTTCATCCACTTCTCTCTACCTTTCTCTCTCTCTATCAACTACCCATTTTCAATTTAAGCTTTTACCTCTAATTAACGATTAATCGATACATATTTTAATCTATTGATTATCTTTCCTTGATATTTATTAATTCTAATGTAATTATTTGTTACGTTTCTGTTTAGGTACCATCTCCTTCTTTCTCTGCTTTGAACTTCGTTATAATTTTATTTATCTTTTGTTAAATGTAATTATAAACGTAATTATTACTACAAATATTATCAAACAGGTCAACTATTTATGGCTCTGCCTCTCTTACTCCCATTGCATTGGTGCGTGCTTAAGCTTATGTGTGTGTGTGTGATAATGCGAGAGTTAGTGAATCAATGTTAGTTCTCTAGATGTGCGTGTTCATTTGCAAACATGGTTTATAGTAAATAATTTCATAATAAAATTCTTTCACCCTCTTTCATCGTCTCTCTATTCACCACCGTCTCCTTTAGAGATTTTTGTCTTTTAGTTTGTAAGCTCATTCATCATATCTTGGATTTGTTCTTGATGTAATTGAAATTCCTGGTTTACGATCGATTAGTTGTCTTTAATGGAAACCATAGTAATGAAAAATTAACGATCTCTTTGAAACTAACCTCACTTTATACCACGTAAGAACAACAATTACTCAACGCGTTAACTATGCCTAGAATCAAATTAAATTGGCTGGCGAGAAACCACACAATCACGAAAACGTTTTGGCCGATATAAATGTTCGACTGACAAATATTCTTTTACGAGCTTGTGTGTGTAAGCGCTTATATATCTTAAGACTTCCTTACACTTCTCAATCAATAACGAGTAGCGGTTAAATCACTTTATTTAATTACACAGAATGTAATACTGCCAGATATGAATAAAATTTCTCATAAAAAAAGGAAATTAAATAAAGACTACAAAGGAAAAAGTGAAAAGTGAAAAGGTAAAGTAAAAAGTAAAGAAATAGGGTAAATCAATTACACAGTTAAAGCTAGGGATGTGCCTAAGTACCATTGCTTATATCCTTATCCCCCACTGCGTTCGATCGAACTCTCACTTTCTCTCTACCCGTGTTTCTATCGATAACAACACAATTTTAACCTCGATAATTTAAAGAGGAAAACGAACTTCGGTGAACTCAAAGCACGTTCGATAATAAAATTTTATAAGATAATAAATAATCGGGTATATAAAGATGATCATGAAAGATAATAATGACTATGATAATAACAACAAAACCTATGAATAAGAGTGAGAGTGATAATGAGAACTATCACCATGTTAGAACCATTGTTACGGTCGCAAGCACCGACAGTAAAGACTTAAATACCTGAGGCCATTATATTTAGTGTGTAATTGTTGATAGGAATCATAGTAATTATTCTATGCTAAAGAGCTTATAGATTTATAAAGTCGTAAAAGCCTAGAATATTACGAGAATTTCTTATGAAAAACTCAATTGAATAATCCTAAAAGTAGGCAACGTTTCAATAATTTGCTCATATCTAAACGCTCTCTCTCTCACTCGCTCTCTCATCTTATCTACCGTCGGTACATCAGTCTATATTTAAGAGAATGAAAGCAACTTATCACTTAACAACTTAATATTTAATTTATTATACTTATTATTAAATTGACCCGAATTTGTTCCAGCCTTTTTCTTTCCCCCCCCCCCCCCGCCAAATAGTTGCTTTCATGTAGAATATATTTAAACACATTACTTCCTTCCTATATCGTTAATTTTTTTCTTATTCCTTTTGCTACATGTTCTTAAAAGAACGACAGTGACTTAATTGTCACGTCATTACTAAAAATAAACAATTACAAATCCTTACTCCATTCCTGAAAGAAACGAGCGTATAGACTGACAGACGGATAAACAAATAAACATTTACTCGGAATACTAACTTCTATTATTTTTAATTATTTATTTTGTTGCAAAAATAATTTCTTTATTGATGCAATAATACGAATAAATGCATTAGTTTAATAAATTCATGTCAACACTTTAAAAGCTTCAAGTGTAAACTCTTATATCGGTAAAGCAAGTGAGAGCATTTTCATGACTTTAAATGTTATATTGTGCAATATCATTGCACAGTACTATTGCGCAATTTTCTCAAAGAAAGAGAGCTGTTGCATTACCGCGATTTTATTAAAAAACGTATTAAAATTGACGCCATACTGCTTAAAACTATTCAGCAAATACAATGTTTTAGAGACAAAGATGAATATTTTAAAATGAAATTAAAAATATTCCATTGCTATTTTATCGTATTTTTAATTAAACTGAGCATTAAATATTTAAACGAAACGGAAGCAATTTCTCACAGCCTTTCGAAATTTATGCAATATCTGTTATTTTTAGAATCATTACGTCTCCTTAAAGTTGAAAAGGATAACAAAAATATCAGCCTCATACATACATGCACACTCACATTTACATATATCTTAACACAACAGTAAAAAGTTTTGAATAGAGCTTAAAATATTGTGATACTGCCTCGCATCGCATTTAAAAAGTTACCAAAAGTTTATAAAAGATCATAGTGACGTAGTGGTGGCAGAGTGTGTGCGTATGTGTATATGTGTTTGTGCTCTTTTACAATTTAGTATAGCACATATATAGTTGACGTCGGTATATATACGTGTGTACATAAAAGATCATCTAAGAACAAATATAAATGTGCGTGTGTTTAGCTCTCACTTTTTTGAATTTTCTATGCAAAAAAATGAAATTTGAAAAAGGTTAGCATTTTTTGCCATAAAATAAAAACAGTGTTTTCCGCTTGAGTTATTGAAGATTTATTCTCTTTGTTTAACCGACTGACTGACTGTTAAGCACTTCGGCAATGTCAATATTTATGTGAAAAAGTTGACTGCGTTGAAAAACGTTGAATATGAAAATGAATATAAATACAATGAATAGATTTGAATAACAATTACTTAAACGTTTAAATTCTTTCGATTCTACTTAAATTAAGCAAACTATACTTAAAATAGTGATGGAAATATTTCGAAATTCGCTAAAGCAAAAGCATTGTGAAATTAAATTCGAAATTTATAAAATTGAAATAAGAAAATGTGGTGAACTGAATAATGAAGTTGGCTACGATTGTGACATAAAAATACTATAAAATCGTATAAGAAGTAAAATCTTTTGTGATTGAAATAATTTGATTTGTACCAAGAAGCCGTTTTATGCCTAAATAACTCTAGCCTTACGCAAAAAAAATGATCTCGGGCACCATAAGACACAAAACAACACTTATTCTTTAGATTAAAATAAAACTGATGATTCTGAAAAGAAAGTTCTTTTAGTCATTTTTGTTTGTTCCCTCGCCGTTATCTTCTGTTAATGTAATTTGGTTTTTTTTTTTTTTTTTTTGATGACTTGGCTAAATTTCAAACATTCGATAAAGCGAATTCGCTCTGGCAACGCTCTCGATTAATTCCTACTTGATTTACTTGATTTTTACTCATTCAAGGCTTGCTCTAAATTGTCCCTTTCTCCTCTTCCGCTATTCTTTACGTCCTAGCCTAATACCTTTTTGTCCTTTTTTTATTACTTATTACAATTTTGTTCCGTCAGTTCTAGATTTTTTCAAATCTTTTATTTTGAACCCCTTTTTTTGGTAGTCGTAACACTATTATGAAAGTGGTTTGTATACGTACATTCATGTGTATGTGTATGTGTCTATGTGTACGTCTGTGTGTGTGTTAGTGCCTCTGTGTAGTCGTGGGTATACTTATAGTGTCAGGTCAAGCTGTTTCCACGAAGAACATTTACACGTACAATCAAATGTGGAAACTTAACTAAAAAGGATAGCTCTGCGTATCTCGTCCTTACACACAAACATACATCCATACAATCATTCAAACCTCTTTCAGAATGATTCAAACACGACCGACTGAAAAGTGTAAAAATAGGATTTAATGACAAGAAATAATATTATTTCGTTATTGTTGTTCGAGTACTACGACCGACAGCTTCATCTCTTTGTCTATTTGAGAGAATGTATTATTCGAAAAAGTCACATCGGTCTATTAAAAAAATTGCTTGAACTGGCAATAGTTGCCGATGAATAATAATCATTACTTAATAATCATGTATTCATTTTAGCGAGGTCAAATCGATAAGAAACGGTTTTTATTGCCAGCTGGTGCTTGAGGTTCGAATCTTAAGGAAAACAAAATAATGGTAGGAATTATTTTATGCCAGAGAACTTCTTCAAGATTTCTTTATTTTATATAAAACAAAAATTTCTTATCCAAAAATTTACTTTGAATCAAAAATGCCTTAATTACTTAAATTCAAGCAAAAATTTATATAAGTCGCCTTCAAAATTAGCGGCCAATTTTTCTTTGTAACTTTTTAAAAGGTTTCGATACGTTTTTATGTGACTTTATATAGAATAGTTATAAGTTATAGTTATAAGAAGATTCATTTCTCCCTTAGTTCATAATACCTTCTTCTCTCTTTCTCTTTTACATTAATTTTAGCACTCATTTTTATATTTTTTATAACTTTGATCATCATTATTATTACATCATTACCATAATTAGCGCCATTTTTTAGAACAAATAAATATGTTTTCAATTGCTTTAAGTCCTCTTTTCGCAATTGACCGACCTGCTTTAGGAAGATCAAATTTTTTAAAAAAGTTGAACACTCTTCACCTTGATCAAACGACAATTGCCACGGCGACAGAATGCGATAAACCCAAAGAGTCCTAGATAACATGACGTCAGTCAACTTTTGATTTAATTACAATTTGAAAAGACGAAAGCAATAAAGCGTGAAAGAAGTCAGGAATTGAGAGAAAGGTAGAGGCCAACAACAAATACATTACTGTGCAAAAAGTAGGAGATTAAGCAGTTTAAATTTCCTCCAAAAAGGAAAGAGAATTTCCACAACCGTATTAATTAGGTTTTCTGAACTAATTCTACAGAATAATTTTTTATTAAATTTTATAATGAATATTTTTTATTCTTTATATTCATATTTTTATTATGAATATTTTTTATTCTTCTTTTATTAAATTCATTTTATTTAAAGTATTTTCGTCTGAAATTTGTATCATCTAATTTTGAAAATTATAAACGAAGAAGAGCAACTTTTTTCTCATATTCATGCCCCTAAAAATATGTTGTAAATCTCGACGCATCTACCGCAAAGCTCTTTAAATTAACTCTCGAGTGCCCTTCGAGCTTCTGTCGCTTCGAGCATCACGTCTATCTTCGCAGCTGAGTATCTGGTCATCTATCTATCTATCTATCCATCAAACTGTCACCCTTGTACCCTTATCTTTCGCTCTCTCTCTCTATTTGCTCTTTCGCTTCCCTCTTTTGCCTTTATACAGTCACATCATTTAGTTGGAAGTTTATTAAATTAAAATGTTGACAGTACTATTTCATTGGATTCAGTTCAGCGAATGGATGGATGGTTTGATGGATTGATTGAAGACCTTTTCCGACTTTTAAAAAAATGGTTTTAATGGAATTTTAATTGCTCATTTAGATTAAAAACAATTTCTAGAAGCGTTTATTATTTTTTTTTTTTTTTTTTTTTTGTTAACACTGATTTAGTTCGTCTCGTTTTCTCTTTTAATCTAATCATAAGCGTTCTGAAATTAATTTAATCAAATCGTTAAGTATTCTTCGAGGATTAAGGATTAACAGCCTTTAGAAATATTTTAATTCTGATCTCACACTTTTCTGACTTTCTACGATTTTTACTGTCCTTCCAGATGGATTTGGCTGTACCACCTGAACTGGAAGAGCTCATCATTTGCAGCTGTTGCCATTCACCTTTCAACGACAATGATTCCGTGCCGAAGCTTTTCACGTGCCGTCACTACTTTTGCCTCAAATGCGTCAATTCCTTGCAGCAGGAGGGCAGCGATGAGCTCTACTGCGTCCATTGTTGGAAGCGTACTACGTTACCCTCAGCCGATGCCACGCCCGATAGTTTACCCACCTATAATGCCATCTTGTATCTATCCCAAAACCTTAATACGTTAAGCTTAAAATCGCAAACGACGCAACACGGCGGCAGCCTTGGCTTTGGTGGAAACATCACCAAACAGCGCTCGTCATCGACTACATCGATATCATCGAATGGGGGCGGAGTTGTTGGTAGTGGAGGTAATGGGGGAGGTGGCGGAGGTTTAGGCAATGGCAGCAATAACACTAACAACAACAACAATGGCAGCAGCGGTAATTTGAATAGCGTCACCAGCGGAATTTCGGCAAATAGCAATTCGCCTACGTCCGACATTCAAAGCAACAGCAATAAGATCAAAATGGGTGAAAATTGTATGACGCACGCGATGCCCAATACGTTGTGGTGTACGAAATGCAGCATGCTAGTATGTCGCGCTTGTGCCGCTTCCGAGGAACATCGTTCGCATCCCGTTAAAAATCAACAAGAAGCCAAAGAAACAATACAAACGGACATAAACAATGAATTGCTGTCTATGCAAAAGACCCTTAACGACGTCCAACACTTGGTACTGAAGCAACGCGATTTCCTGCTTAAAATACTCGAAAGCTGTACCGCCCTCAAGACGCAAATCGAGACAGAACTGATTAATCACATTCCTACGTTGGAGATAGCCGAGATGCGTGAGAGTCTGGCTAAAGCGAAACTTTGTCTGGAAATGATCGATAAGCAGACACCCGCCGAGGCACTAAAGCTTTATACGACGTTACGTGCCGAGAAACAGCGCCTCTTGGCCAAATATCAGGAAATGTTCCTGCAGTGCAAATTGGACGATCTCATACGGAATTATGGATATATCTTCGATTTCGATCTGATCAAGCAGGCTCTGATGCAACTTCACAATTGCGTTATGAACGGTGGCAGCCTGGAGGAAGTCAGTTTCGGTATCGGCCTGAGCAATACTGTTACGACATCTGGCGGCCTAAACGGCATAACTACAACACATCACAATCCGGTGCTTTTGTTGGCAAATTATTGTATCTCACAACTATACTCGCGTCAAATGATGTTAATTAAACAACAACAACATCACCAACATCAGCAGCAGCAGCAAAAGCAGCAACAGCAGCAGCACCACCACCAACAACAGCAACAACAACAACAACAACAGCAGCAACAGCAACAACAACATCTTCATAACAATGTAAATCACGTAACAACTTCTGGGTTGTCGCTCGGGATTAGCGTGAGTTTGAACGGCTCTGGCAGCAATAGTTTCGGAAGCGGCAGTTACGCAGAAGCGCTGCAATCGAGCGCTCATCAGCACCAACACCAACAATCACAGCAACAGCAACAGAAAATTGGAATTGGTCCGTCGTCGCCACCGATAGTTAAATCATATGCCGATATCACGACATCATCCCCAAAACCCAATCAACAGCTGCACCATCCAAGTCGACACATGTTGCAGGCACAGCATACACAATCACAACTATCACCGTCTAGCAATAGCTTCCACGATATTGGTCCAATCGGTACACCTTTGCGTTGCGCTTCCGCTCTTTTCTCATCCTCGGGCGGCGATCTCAACAGTCTAAGTCTTGGTCTGTTTCATATGCAACAGCATCAGCAGCAACAACAACATTCACAAGCACAACAACAACAGCAGCAGCAACAACAACAACAGCAAACTCATTCCAAATCACCAACGTCCATTGGTGGCAACATCCTATTGAATCCCAACGTCCACGTCTATCCGATTTATTTTTTCAACATTGAAATTAACGGACAACCATCCGGACGCGTTCTCATCGAAGTTCGCAACGATGTGGCGCCTAAAATGTCGAAAAACTTTGGCGCCTTAGCGACGCACGAGCTTGGTTTCGGTTATAAAGGCTGTCACATTTTCCAATGTTGGGACTGTGAAAGTATTATTACCGGTGATTTTGAGTTGAACAATGGTCGCGGTGGGCGTTCGGTTTACGATGAGGGTTACTTCATGCCAGACGACACGAAAATTATGGCCATACGCGGCTCCGTAGGTATGCGACGCAGTCAGAAGCGCCACGACAACCTCGGTTTGGTCGGTTCTCAGTTTCGCATAATTTTGCGCGAGATGCGTGGTTTCACGGGAATTTTTGCGTTCGTCATCGATGGTCTGGAACTAATTGAAAAGATCTCACAGTTCGGCGACACGACCGGAAAACCGCAAAGTAGCGTAATCATAGTAAATTGTGGGAAATATCACGTTGGTTAGCTTAAGGATTAGATATCATTGATTGGTTTTTTGGATTATGCAGGATACAGGATTTAGGTATTGGGATTAGGGCTTGCGGGATTCGGAAAACATTTTGTAGTTTTTTAATACGAAAGCGCATAAAGAGTTTTCTTATTCGTTTCGAAACTTCGAAATAAGCGGACTTCTTTTTTAGGATAGACCACACGAAAAATAAACAGACGTAGAATTCTTTAGGGTAGTTTCTTCATATAAGTCGTCTATATTTAAATATCATTGATAAGGATCATGACAAGGAAAAGCTTAACATTCAGAGCAAAAAGAAACAAATCAAATACTTTTCATTGCAATACAAGCAATTCTTTTTAATATTAAATCATCTAAACCATCAAAAACGGGTGAATTATTGCATTTCTCGCGGTTCGAGCTGTTCGAGAAGAATAGAATGGGTTCGCTTGAAACGTTTGAAGTGTACGAAAATGTTCGATAATTCAATCCAATGGTTTTGTCGTTTGAAAAAAGTCTTTTAACAACTTCAAAATCTTGTAGAAAATTGTCAACACATTAATGATCACTCTTTAATTTATCACCACTATCATCATCACGACAAAAAGCAAAATGTTATGATAACATTATAATAATTTAACAGAAGACGCGCGCTAAATTTATAAGCAATGGTACCTGTCACACATTTTTTTTAAAAATCAACAAACATTCACTTTAAAATTCAATTCATTCATTTCAAATTTTCGTTTTGGTTGAAACCAATTATTAAAAACTGTTGCTCCTATTGCATAATCGAAAAGTATGCTTATATTTCAATACTGATAAATCATGACATATAAAATAATAGAAAAAAATATCGGTTGAGAGGGTCGACTCTTTGCAAACATTCCAACTTATTCCTCCAAACAATTCCTTTTTCAGTTTGAAATTAATCAGTAATTTTTCAAATGTTATTTATCTCGTTATTATCTCGCTTATTACATTTCATTTAGTTCGTTCGATTTCATACAGTCCGTTTTATTAACTTTAGCTCGTTATTTTTAATTCGGTTCGCTTTAATTTGTTCTGATCGTTACAATTGTTTCTGTTCGTTGAATTTAAATTAGCTCGTTACGTTTGATTAGATTCGTATTATTCGTTGTATTTCGTTCAATTCGTTCTACTCGTTTGATTCAGTAGAACGATTCAGTGGTACATGATTCAGATCAGTGTATACGATAAAACAGGTTACACTTTATTTTTAACTCGTTATCTCGTGAATTCGTTACATTTAATTTAATGCGATACGAAATATAAAGCTTTCTCTTCAGAAGAGGAACCTAATGTATTTTTACAAAATAATTCACAACCTCCGTACCATCTTGATTCTTCTATATTGTTTGGTAATTTTTGCTCGTTGATAAAGGGCGCGTTAAAATACGCTAAAACGGGAACAAAACTATTTTTACACAAGAATTAAAAAAGAGAAGAACAGGCAAAAGAAAAGTTTTAGAAAGAGAAAGAAGTTATGTACCTACTAGTTATCAAAAGAAAGATATGATTATAATAAATAATCGATAGAATTTGTTACATGAATGAAAAGGAAAAACATTGGGTTCCAAAAACGAAGGCGAAAATTCACAGGATTTTTTGAAAAAAGCGTTTCTTAGATTTACTAAAAACTATCGTAATCGTATACATTTTATAGAAAATGGTCTCTGCTCTACTATAATATATATTAAACAATATATGAATATCTATATTATATAAATATATACGTACATAAATATATACCGTACAAAAAACAAAATATTGGTGTTTTCAAAAAGAAATCAATTATCGAATCTATCGACGAAACAAGCCTACGAAATTTTAAATTTTAGAAAAGAAATCATTCTTAATAAGAAAACAATATTGTACCGAAATCCAAATTATAACGAAATGTTTAAAAAATGAAAAAATAGGGAATCTCTACAAAATCGGAAAATAGGCAGCACCATTTTTTGGGAACGATTTATTCTATAGAAACGTAAGCGATTTAGTAGAAATAATTAGAAGAAAAAAGAAACCAAAACACGATTGTTTATTTTAGAAATTCCGAAGAAAATATTTCATACTTAGAGAAAACAAACTTTTAAAAATTATAACAAAATAACGGCATTATACTCTCGATGTGTAGGTGTAAGTAAATGGGTAGTCATAAATATATGAATATATATAAACAAATATATAAACAAATATATAAACAAATATTATAAAGAAATAATAAACATAAATAATATAAATCAACATATAACGAATAAATCCATAATAAAAATATAAATGTAAAATAATCAAAATAAATAACTAAAATAAATAGATAAAGCTAAATAAAATGAAAAATCGCTAAATACTTAGAAGTAGACAAACTAAAAGTATTGGTAATGTTTGCTATCACAATTACGTAATGATACGCGATAAAGAATAATAATGTTTTGATAATCATGACATAATTAATTATGATTGACGAATGTTTTGCGGGACGGGAGGACGAATAAACGAATTCTTGGAATGGACGAATAAACGAGGATGGCATTTTGTAAGGAGAGTGACTACTAAACTAAAAACTATGTAAAATTAACAGACAGCGTGAAAAGGGTACCACGTGTTAACAGAAGTCAAATATCAATGAAATATAAACCAACAAATTTATTCACTAAAACTCAGTTCTTCCAATTTCGTTCGACACAAATTCGTTAAATAAAGACTTTATATTCTCGTTATGAATGATTCGTTAGTGTAGCTTATTTGATAAAAGTGATTTGTCAAAATTTGACAAAAGCTTCACAAATTCAATAAAAAAAAGTATTGTAAACTAACTTCAATTTATTCATTACTACAAAAACTCAAAATAAAATTGCGTCGTTTTGCTAAATTACGTTTTAGCATATTGTAATTTAATCATTATGTAGTTACGATACGTAGTGTCATGCTTCGTGTTATCGAAACTATCGACAACTTTATACAATTCGTAACAATACAATTCGTACAAATCGTACAAAATTTCTATTCATATTAACGTTAGTAATTAATAAACCTCTAACATATTATTAATGATGATTCACTACGTAGAAGGTATTCCCTCTTGTAATCGTTACACACATAATGTAAGACCGACAGAATTCCCAAATTAATCATCACGCTTCATCATCAAACAAAAAGCAGTCCATCAATCAATAAATTTTTGTGAATATAATGCAACGTCCAAAGAATTAACAAATAAAACAAAATAAGATGTAATCGGAATAAACGCGAAGGAAAACGAAGCCCATTCAAATGGAATAAAATAAAGAAAGAACAAGCTTAAAAATTATTCGATAAATTAAAAAGAAGAATAGTTAAGAATTGAACTAAGATTTAGGAAATATTTAGTAGAATTAGTGTTAAATTATAGAAAAGACGATTGTTGTAAAATTGAAAAATTTGCTACTTGTACCTGGACCCGTTAAATAAACATGAAATGTTTCTTTGAGAAAGAAAAAATTGAAATCTTAAGAGAATTTTTTCAAAACGTTCTTTAAAATTCCATAAAATTCTTTCAAAATGTTTAAACATTTTCGGATTTCTACTAAAATTAATTTCACGATTAGAACCGACTAATTTAGCTGACTGTACTTCTTTTAAAATCTTCTTTCAGGAAGTGTTTTGAAACTTTTCGATCACATAATCTAATATATTAATTAATAAATAAGCATGATTTAAAATTGTATTAAAAATGAATGTCGCTTTAGATTGTAGAAATATTAATAAAATTTATAATTGCATTTTCAAATGTATTTGTTTGATGTAAATTTTGAAAAAAATAAATTACAATAATAATCATTTAAAAGTCCTTCGAAATCGCGATTAATGTTAATTTATTAATAAAATTAACAAAAAACTTATCGATTTCTCGACTTAATCTTAACGGCAGTATAAAGTGCGTGGATATGAAACATCTGGCCAATAATAAAATCCTAAACATTCATTAAAAATATCAATATAATTTTTAAAAAAACATATCCAAAATATTGAATCAATGAAACCCAAAAAAATTATTTCATAAAAACGATTAAAAAACTCAAATTAGTCAACAAAAGCGTTTGATTTTTAAAAGCAAATATTGCGAAAAATTAGAAATATTTATTTTAAAAAAATTTAATATGTGACGTAAATAAGAAAAATTAAAAAGATTTTTTAAAATAAGAGAGCTTTAAAGATTTCAAATGATTAAAGAATGATTTAGAAACCTCTAAAAAAATTTTATGATCCCAAAAATCGTAAAAACTCTTTTTTCTTCCGTATTAATAAAAAAACAATAACAAATTTCATTTAATATGATATTAAGCAGTTGAATTTTAAGAATAACTAATTAAAAATAATTAAGGTATTTTGGAACGAACTTCCGTCATCCCTCGTCAAATTTGGTTTGGAGACAAACCGGTTTCGGCGTTGTGCCATCTTCAGTGTCTAGTTACGTTCTCTAGAGAACGTAACTAGACACTGAAGATGGCACAACGCCGAAACCGGTTTGTCTCCAAACCAAATTTGACGAGGGATGACGGAAGTTCGTTCCAAAATACCTTAACATCCAACCCTGTCGGAAACTTCAACATATATCAAGAATAAAAATAATTACTTTATTTATCAAATTAATTAGTGTAAATGTGCTTAAAAGTTATCGGCTTTCAAAAAAAATACAAAAAACGAAAAACAAATGATTTGGTAAATTTTTTTAAAAGTCCCCAAAGAGCTTAAAATAAAGAAAAAGCAAAACGAAATTGAATGCAAAAGAAAATGTCCTTAAGAAATAGCAGAAGCAAACATTTGAAAGCTTTTAATGTTTAACGAACAATAGCTTCAGGCTTTAATTAAACAAAAATTAAAATGACGAAAAAACCCACACAATTAAGAAGGACTTCAGGCTTTGTTTGAGCAGAACAAGAAAAAATGTAGGCATGCAAAAAAAATTTCATAGAAATAAAGTTTAATATATAAACAAATTTGTTTCGACCTCAATTAAAATTAATCCTTAAAGTGTAAGTCTTTCAAATCGAATCTGGATTTTAAAGCATATGGCTAAAATCAACACTTAATTAGACTCGACTCGAGTCTTAGCTTGATTTCCAGATTTTGCATCAGATTAAAATTAAAAGCTTAAGCTTAAAAAGATTAAGCTTAAAAATTAATTTCAATTACATTCCGGCTTCCGTCTTCGATCTTCTCTTAACAACTGCATTCATATCGAATGACTTTGACTCAAACTTAACAATTTTAATTTGACCGGACTCAAATTAGACCTGCTTCGTTTAAAGCCAGCACAATTGCATAATTGATTTAATCTCACCATTTCCAACTCTATGTGTAAATCTCTTCCAAATCTTTTAAGAAAATTCGCCATGCATGGAAAACACACCTCGCGTTAATCCAAAGAATTATCAACGACCTTTAGTATACGCTACAGCACAGAGTTATAGGAAAAGCATGCTACTTCCGGCATTTAATCCGTCACACAACTTTTGCATATATAAACACGTCGCGTTGCATAAATTCAATTCGTTACAAATTAAACGTCGATTAGTATTATTAAGGGAGACGTCCTCTACAAAATTAGCAAACCAAAGAAACATTTATTGCAACAACAAAAGCTTTTCAAAATTAATATAGAACGAACAATAATTGATTTAAAAAACCGTTCCACTACATGTTAAATTGCTTACTTTTTTAGATAAGAATAAAAACATAGTGAAAAAGTTAAAATATTGTTAAATAAATATACCCTTAATGGGAAAAAGAATTATTTCTAAAACAGAATACACCAATAAAACAAAATCGTTATTCAAATGAAAACGGAACAGAAACAAAAACAGCTAACAAATATAACAACAATATATTTTCAGAGCAGTAGCAGCATTTGTAAAGGAAAATCCAAAGAGAATGTTTTTAATGAAAATGAAAAATTTTAAGGAAAAGAGTACCTAAGAACCTCAGTGGAAATGAACAATTAGTGAATTAAAAAATAATTTAATATACAGATGAAATACAGCATTATAAATAGGACACACGCATACACACACAAACATACATTTACAATCAAGTATATAATCATAAGCACTTACCCACCCATCTACCCGCCAATCATACACTGATCGAAGTAGTGTCTTTTCGAAAAGATTTAAGCGAAATTTTTCAAAAACGGAAACATAATTAACAATTATGTCTAAAGATATTTCACTAATACGTTATAAAGATATTATTGAAATATTTTTATATATCTATTACTGATAATGAAATTGTAATGTATAATGCAATGCAGTTTATAAAAAGATTATGGATTTTAAGCAATTGTTGAATTTTCATTTTTAGGCATACCACATATACAGGAATACAAGCATACATACATATACCCATACACATTACCATACAACTAACTACCGAACAAACATAACACAGTAAATTCATACACATAGTTTTCTATATAAACTATGAAAAGAAGCGTCAACAGCAAATTAAAAATTTTATATTAAAGAAATCGATGTTTTCTAAAATACAAAAAAAATATAATAGCCAAAGCACAATAAAGTGTAATAGAAAAATCAACAACTAAAATTTTAATAAAATGAGGAAAAATTAGAATTCTAATTAAATGTGTCTTCGATGTGCAAAACTTTTCAATGTAAATTACAAAATAAAATATGTATTAAAAACCGACTTTAAGAAATTTAATATAAAATTATTCCTATTCCTAACAATAATATAAGCACATATATATCTATGTATAAATACTATATATCGTGTATAACTCATTCGTGTTTATTGTTAATTAAAATATATCGCGTAAAGAATTATAAAAGGATATCAATTTTATTAAAACTTTTTATTGTGTATTTTTAAATTTCAAATTTCTAAAACATGCTATCGATATGACGCTATGTGTATATATGATATATAAAAACGTATGTATATAGAATTAAATTCGACCTATATTTAAATTCCTTTGTAAAGAAAAATATATTTAAAAAGTATTAAAAAGCGGTATTGCAAGGTAAATTCGAAATTTTTAGCAGTATGAAAAAACTTATTCAATAAAATTATACAGAATAAAACACACGCGTACACATAAACACACACATATACAAATACATGATTAAAATAAAAAAGCTGGAGATTTGAATGCATACACGAGCCTACATTTATTATCGATTTATTTAGTATACGTCCATGAAAAAACCTATCCCGGAAATCGTTGCTAAATGGAAACAAAAAACACTACGAAAATTTTAAAAACTGATTAATGATTGTTATCACAAAAACAAATAAAACACTTCAAAGCATAAACCTTATTTTTATTAATTTTACAATGAGTAAAAGCATTCATTTGAGTTATGATTCCCTTCTGAAGGTTATTCATTTTAGCTTTTTAATTACGTAAATTATTTACTTCATTAGTATTTAAATTACCGAAAGTCGTAGTTTTTCAGTGGCAGGAGTTTTCTTAAGTACATTTAAAAGACTGATGATAGGTTTTCTGGATGTAACACATGCTTGGATGATAATCTCTTAAAGTTTAATTAAATGTTAAAGAATTAACAACAAATATTTACAGATTTTGGTCTTTATTTTACACTATTTTGTGATAGCAATGCATTCCACCTAAAGAATCCTTTTAAAGTAAAATTCGTCTTTGTTTTAAGGTTGAAGGTAATGGCATTCTGCCGTTTATCTCTACGATGTTTTGAAAATATATCACCATTCGAAATCTTCACTATTTGAGTATCTGATTTTTAAAAGTATTTTTAAAGGATTTTAAAGGTTTTCTTTGGGTTCTTTAATATTCTCATTGGAAGAGATTTGCTTGCAATTGCCAAGAAACTATAAACCTATTCTTTTAGGGTTTTTCAGTCTTGAAAACAGTTCACATAAGAGTTTATTTTATATTAAATATTATTTTAAAAAAAGTATTATTCTATAGAATGCATCATGATTGGATTTTTGCTAACAATTATTTTAAAAAAATCTTGATAAGAATTAGGCATACACACACCTACATATACAGCTTTTGACACACTAACACACACTCACATCTGTATCTGAATAAATTAGTATTAATAATAACTTCTTAAGTTTAACCACAAACGAAACATTCTCGCACTAACGATAAATCAAATTGAATTGAATTACGAAATTTAAATATTTTAAATGAAATTTAACCCACCCAAAAGAGAAAAGCAAAAAGGACGAACAAAATCTATAATATGTCCAGTGTGTATGTAGTCATATTTGGTATTTATAAATATATAAATATCGTATTATAAATATTTCTCTGATATAATTATTAAAGCAAAAAAATATATGTGTACCTAATGTAGTATCATATTTGTATAATATATAAACTATTTAAGAATCGTCGTCTAATATAAAAATTAAACTGAAACTGTATAAAAATACACACTTAGAAATATTTTACGAAAAGTGGAAGACAATTTGGAAAAGGAAGTATTAGAAGAAATTGAATTTGTATAAAATTATGGGCAGTTTTGGTTGCTGTAAAGGCTTTAGAAGTGAAAGAAAATTTCGAAAATGCAAAAGGTGTTGAAATAGCTAAATAATATCTAATAAAGTTATGACTTTCTTAAATAAACAAGTTATGGATTATAAACACATTAATTATATTTGAATATTTGAATATTTGAATTAATTAAACTAATTAAACTAATTAACTAATATTTGAATTAATTAAATTAATTATGAATTCTTAAACATTTTATCGTAACATTTAAAATGTTCCACGGAAGTTTTTCATTTAGTTTAGGCAACTATAAATTAATTTTGAATTAATTTTATTTTAATTCCTTTCAATCTGGAAAACAAAATATTCCTTTTACTTCATTACAAATAATTAAAAAAATAATATGAAAAGATTTAGAGAATGATTTTTATATTTGAAAAAAAAACTTTTTTAAAAACAAAAGAAAGAAATGAGGAAGAGTTATATAAGATTAACTAAATACTTATTTAAATTTTCGCCAATTGTGTAAAAAAAGCCGTGAAATAGATAAAATTAGGAAATGAAAATCAACTAACTCAAGCAACCACCACTATTTTCTTTTCTAATATACAAAAATTTCTCGTATGAAATACAACAAATTGTCTCCAGTTTAAATTTAGGAAAAAACCGATAAACCGATGACAATTTTAAAAAAAGGCAACCAATGTATTGGATTATCGCATTTGAAAATGGACAATCCCAGAGCGCAGATATTTTGGTACAAATAATATACACACGTTTCCGCAAGAAATGTAACGTAACACATAATGTAACGCAATGTAATGTAACGCAAATTGATGAAGACGAAAGATGGAAGAAGAAATTGAGGAAAACTAAATAACTTTTAAGGAAGTAATACATTTTTCAATAAAACAGAAAACATAAGCGAAAGGAAAACAGATTTAAAAAATATTAATTAAAAGAAAATTCAGATAAAACAAAACGAAAATTTTGGTAGGGGTTTTGGAGCTTTTATGTAATAGAAATACTTTAATGCAGACGTATAAAACTGTTACGAAATTTCCAAATTTTAAATTAAAAATTATAGAGGAATAATTCTATAACTGATTTTCTTTTTTCTTCATTTCTAATAGCTTAAGAATAACGATAGTTGGTAGTAAAAAAAATAACAAAAGTTCGATAAACTTTTATTCTTCGTTGTTAACAAAAAAGATTTTAATAATTCAAAATATATCGTCAAGAAGAAACAAATGAATTTAATGAAATTGTGGCAAGCAAACACTAAAACCAAAAAAAAAGAAACCAAAGAAAAAAATTTTCTAAATAAATAATATATTATAATCAAAAAATCTTATAAGAATTTATAGAAGGAAAAATAACTATCACGATGTTCGATGTTTGTAAAAAACAAAAAAAAATTATATATGCAGAGTTATATGAAAAAGGCAAAATTTTAATAAAATTAATCCAAAGGAATTCTATGTAACGTAAATGTACATGTTAAAGAAATAAAGAAAGAAATAATCATGACAAAAGGTTAGGAGAAGGGTAAGGGAAAGAGTTATAAATGAGATTAAAAATGGGGGAATAAATCATAATCTCCGGAGGTTCTGGGGCTGTTTTTATTAAATAGTAATTAAAGGTAAGTTTTTAAGTAAGTCAATTTATAACTGACTACGGTACTTTGTAAAGCAATCTAAGGTTCTCTATCAGTTTTTTATTAAATAAAAAAATGTTACCAAATATCGCGAATAAATCCGAAGATTGCTTTGTTATAAAAAACTGAGCGAATAGGTTTATATTTCCCAGACATATTTAAAAAATCTTCTACGACATAATCACGTTTCACTCAAACAATATCGTTTTGTTCATCGATTAAATTTCCTAACGATTTGTATAGTAATTGATTACAATAAAAGCGGCTTTATGGGAAAATGACAGTTAACTTTTTACATATTTCTGAACATATTTCCTCTCACCCCTGCTACTCAAAATATATCACTCTGATACAAATTGCAAGTGAAGATTTAAATTTGTATTACAAAAACTCTGTCGAATATAATTCCACTAAAAAAGCATTTTAACCATCACTGAGTTATTTAACAAAATCAACTGTAAAACTGTGTTGAGTAGCGGTTACTTACCTTATAGTAAACATCTGGTACATACTGTTTATCAGTTGATTCACGTATATATCCTAATTCTGGAGCATCTTTAGTTGGTATCAAGCAATTATCTCGTACCAAAGCCATGCATTGAGCTGATACGGCATAACCTTCCATATGAACTTGTTTGGTTTTATCACCTAGGGCAGGATTGAAAAAATAAACCGGAAAATCAATTTAAAGGTTTGATAACGAATAATTTAGCAACTTACCCGTAACACAAACCGTAACAAATTTCGAACCAAAATAACCATTTGAAGCATATTTGCATGGGTTTGGATGACGATTTTGCAATTCACCAGCCATTATACATTCCTGAGCTGTGAGAAAATGTGTTTCGATACCACGTAATTGTTTTACAGTGCCAGCAGCTGGATCATCAGTAATTAAATCAGTAAAAATCCAACCAATCTAAGACGAATAAAAACCATATTAATCTACACGGTCACATTTAGCGGCACACACACGCGGACTTTCAACGTACTTTCCTTAAACCCAAGGCAGATGCCACCTCCTCAACATCTCCTGCATGATCATCATCGAGTAACTTGATAGAATCACGCGATGACTCTTGGGGTGGTTCATATATTGCCGCAACCGTAGCACGTATCCCTAGCGGTACATCATTATGCTGTTCATACGTGCCATACAAAAAACCCAAACGTTGATGTCCCGTCGTGCGCCAATAATTCAAAAAACGTTCCACAATTGAAGTATTCTCAAACATAACATTGTCGACGTGACGATAAATTTGACGATTTAGGGTTATGGCCGATGGTTGGCACTTGGAGCAGATACCTTTCGGCCATGGGGGATGCTCACGGCAACCCGATTTTATGCGACAGTTAATCTCATCGAAAGCAACATATTTGCCACGATCCATGCCCGACGTTTGCCTACGAATGTATGAATGAAATGACAGATGCTTGATCTTCTGCTCCTTCAAATATGCATCGTCGTATGGCTCCAGAGGCGAGCAATGAACGCAACGCCCATTAGCAGTATGGTGACACCTATGCCATTCAACGCAAATCATAATTATATTAGAATTGTAATTAGAGAGAAAGAGGAAGGATGTGACAAAGAAGATAAAGACAGAATTTACTAGAGTCTACACATACAATCTACTATCCCGTTCACGTTTAATCGAACCATCCAATTTCGATAATAAAATATCGATGTCATCCTCTTTAACGTTTGAACCTTTTAAGTCATTATTGCCAAACGAAGAGCGAGCAATAGAGGAGGTGCCGACATCACTTAACGAATCATTGCGAAAATTATCAACCGCGGTGGTACTAGTGCGCTGATGGAATATTGATAGAAATAGATTTCATTATAAAATTAGTTGAAAATGTATGCACTCATACTCACTCTTCCAGCAGAACCTGCTAGTTGCTTCAAGTAAATCATTTCGCCATGTTTCAAGCAGGAACCTATACTTAGTGATGGACTAGCCAGTATCTTAAATAAAAAATTAACCCAGAATAATTAAGAAATTTGGACTTCTGATTGTAATTTTTTACCTCTCTGGTAAAATTACGCTCTCGAAACAATCCGAAGCCCTCAAAGTTCAAAGAATGCCGTATGGATTCATAAAGTTCATTTAAATTTGATTTTGGTGAAATTTCAATGCGCTTGATGCCTTCCGGGGATTGGACGCGTACAAGCTTTAAATAAATTTAAGACGAAATAAATAAATAAAATGGAGGAGAATAAAGAAATAAAATGCAAAAAGATTTTGTATTTAAAACAATTTTGTATTTGATTTTGTATAACAAAACTACGATATTACTAATGAGTGTTTCGTCAAGAAGCCTTGCCAAACTGAATCGATAGAGAAAAGGTCATGATCATGGTGAATTATTCCTTTCATTTTTCTGCACGATATATGATTTCATCCATCTAAAATTACTCCTTATCTCCTAAAGGTCTAAAGCATATTCAAAATATATCGACATCTTTTCTAAAACTTACCGATTGCTTACACATAAGAAAAAATCGGTGTCTTATAAACGTATACAAAAAGTTACGCTTACGAGAGAATAAATTTTCGAATTCTGCTACAGATATTAAAGACATTTTGGTAATTTTTAAACTGTTCGATTGAAGGTTTTTAATTATTATTAGAAAAAATTGAATTGAATTATTAAAAAATTATTTGAAACCATTAATGCTTCCAAAATTATACGGTTATCACATTGAGCCAATTGGTTACTGTCGAGATGAAGTTTATCATTCTACTAACAAATTCTAACAACTAGAGGAAGTGAATTCAAATTGAAAAATTTGATTTTTATTTAGAATTTTCATAAAATGCGCCATTAACCGCTGCAATGCATACAGATTCCGAATGACTACACTTACTATAAATGCTGTTGATTTGTTGTTGTTGTTATTGTTGCTCTTCTTGAGGTCAATAATTTTTTTTTACTTTGTTTCTAAAATTTTGTTGTTTCAATCTCTGTTAAAGAAACGACACGTTTTTAAAGAAAAACAAAAGGAAATGCTTTCAAATTATCGGAAAAGAAATGCACGTGATTACTAATGATCAAAATAAAGGCAAGGAAAGATATATACGTAATTTTTAGAGGTGGAAGAAGTGAACAATAATTAACAAATTTTTTAGAAAGGATTTAAAAAAATATTTGTATAAGAAAAAATTTACATAAGAAAATATTAATATACAAACATAAAAAAATGTATGTATATAAGAAAAATAATAGATGTTTTCCATGGAAGCTCTGTCAATTTCAGAACGATTTCCGATTTTCCTTTATAATTATAACGTTTTTGTCAAAGTTCTAACAGCATCTACGTTTTTATGAATTAGACTTCAGGAAGCCTATTTCTGTCTAGCGAACAAGATAAGTCGGGGAAGAAATGCTGCTCTAAATCCTTGAGTATTTACTATATCATACGATTTTTGATCAGAAGGTATGTATTATTTCTATCTAGTTTTATCATCCACACCACCTCTAGTTGCCCACGACAAAGATGAGTTATAACCCACGAGTTGTTCCCCACAACAAAGACGAGTTCTAACCTGCCGGCTCTTGTTAAGATACCAACGGCCTGTCTCTTTTACGTAAATCCCAAATAAGTAGTATCTTCGACTTAAAAATAGTAATGCATTATGTGATTCGTCCAAAAATTCAACTTACAATAGTTTCATTCGCTTCAGACATTGCCCTCTTTAATTACCGTCTGAATCTGTTTGTATGCAGATTTATCCAAGTTTTGTGAGCCGATTGCAATGTCGTGAACACTATTTAAAATTTGTTATATAGTTAATTGCCGAAAATATTATTCAAAGAATTCAAAAGATAGCAGCTAAATTCCTTCTAAAAACTATATTTAAGAAGCAATACAATCATTAACTCAAAAACTGCAAATTCACTGACGTCGGCTTCTTATTGATATTGTTTGACAGTTTGGAAAGGTTATGGTCTACTGTCAAAAACTTTGTGCAGCTGTTCGTTAAAAGTGTCACTTTGTCCGTGCATCTCAACGGCGACATCTAGGTGCAGATAGTTTTAAAGAAATTCTTTATGAATTAGAATTTTTAGTTAACAGAGATGCTCACTGTGTTCGCGTTATCTAAAACATTCACTAAATTATTTTACAGCATTCCACATCCAGCCTTAAGTAAAGATCCAAACACGCAATCGTGTTAATTATAATATTATTTGATCTAAATATTCTTGACATATTTTACTGCAAATAAGAATGAGAAGGAAACCTCTAAGTTTGTTTCCCATTTATAGCGTATTTCGTATTAAATTAGATCTTAGTTATTAAAGAAAAAATTTTATTATATAGATACTTTTCTGCAGAATTATTCTTCATAAAGAAAACTCCAATCGTTTATAAATGTATATAGCTTCAAGTATATTGGAACGAGTTTCCGTCATCCCTTTTCACGTGACAAGGGATGACGGATACTCGTTCCAATATACTTCAACATCCAAGCCTGTCGGAAACCTCAACGAACATCAACATGTATATAGCTTCATTCACTTCAAATGTTTCTTCAAACGTACCATCAGTAGAAAGCTGATTGCTAATTGCTCTAGAATGACATGTATCAATTAAATCCTGGACACGCAAGGTTGCCTTTAACGCAGTTTCTTTGGATAAATTTTCGTTTGGTTTTACCAAATATATTGATAGATCATTCATATATAGAGTAGATATATGAATGGCTAGATATACACATATAGGTTTCGCTACTGCGTGTGCAAAATTAATGTAAAAATTATGCAAACTAAATAATAGAAATAAAGGGGTTCGTTACTCAATCTCTATTTAACTATTATTTAACTTTTTTATATATTTACCAGTGTTAGTAATAGTGATATCGTTTGCTAACAGAACTGTATCCATCAATGTCATAGAGCTGTTGTCATAACAGAGCTTCTGGTATTGGTGTAACTAGCATGAATTACAATAACAATTCAATTTTACTCGCTTGAACAAACGCGATATTACGATTTAACGTAAATATTTTAAGAGAAATGACATTTTAAACCAATACAAAATTTTTTTAGGCTATATATCTTCTGGTTTCCTTTCTTACTCTTCTGTCCTATGTTAAAGACACAGCTGTCATTCAAGGTAACCCTGCATTTATTTATCTCTTCACGTTAGTTCTCTCAAACTGGATTTGTCAATCCCTCTTACATTGCATCATTTGGCACGTAGAATTCAATTGATTTGTTGCAACAATAAAATAATAGCAAGCACTATTGTTGACTATTGTCAACCCTTGAACGATTGCGAAAATTGTCGCTTAGCAAATATTTATCCTTAGTCTTTTTATTTGACCTCGCCGACACATTCTTGTGTACCTTCTCCGTTCGTATACAATATCCTTGCTTCCCGATTTCCAACACTAGGTGTCATTGAAGAACAAGAGAAATAAACTTCATGGCTGATTAGAAAGAAAAGAGCGGTAACAGTATTGTGGCCAAGGTCAAGCAGCACGACAAAGACGAATAGACTGAGTGCATAAAGAGTATATTTATTTATGTCGTTGAGAATGCGGTGGTAGGAGTGAGTTGGAGTATCCGACAATTTCTATTCATGTGTTGGATAAGAGAAATTATAAAGTAGAAATAATAAAAAAAACATGTCCTTAAAATGCGTCATGGATTATAAGCTGAAACTCTGCAAAACCAAACGAAGAGCGTGTCCATGAAGAAGAAGGACCAACTGAAAGAAGCGATGATTGAAGAAGAAGAACGTAAAGGATGCACATCCTTCAACATTTTCGAATTAACAAGCAATTGCGGTAATTCTATAGCCGTTCAAGCTTCATTTTTAATTATTTATTAGAAATAGCGGAAATGATCGCGGAAACATCAAACACAGACATTGGTGAGCCAAGGATTAGCGAAGAGGGGCATAAAGGACATAGATAAAGTAAGGAAGAGATAAAGGAAAGGGTATACAAGATGAAAAACAGACAAATAGGAAGCATCCGCCAGTGGTTCCAACCAAAGCAATCAGTCATGAAGATATATTTTAAAGTTTGTAACGAGTAATGAAGGATTAAATTGAAAAATTTTCAGTCATTTATAAGGAAAAATCCAGTATTAAAAAATTGTAATAAAAGTAAATGACTAAAAACGAAATTTGAAAATTCTGTAAAAGCTTCAAAAGAAATTGTTTATTCGATAAATAAATTATTTTTGTATATTTGCGATGTTGAAGAAAAATTTATTATATTAAAAAAATATAAATTAATTAATTCAAAAATAAGATTAAGCAAATACGAATTATTATAAATTGAGGAGAAACTAAGTTTAAAAACAGTAAAGAACCCGTTATTATACATGATTAAATTAATTCTAAATTCTTGAATAATATTAAAAAATAATAAAACAATTATATAAAATAATATAATATATCTGATATAATACAATATAATAATGGTATGTAAAGAAATAATTATATGATATAAGAATAATTTGGCACAATATAAAAATTCTAAGAGACATTGATTCCATGTTCATTTTCAAATTTATAAAATATTGCAACGTTATAAAAAACACCAATATCGAAAACAGCAACCCTAACATATATTTAACAGATTCCACCACAACATCAAAACCGTTAACATTATTCTCAGTCGGAGCCTGTATTCATTTCGCATCCTCTCGTTAGCATCAAGAACAAAAGGAAATTTAATTGAATTGCCTCCCCCACATTATTAGCTCTTTAAGAAACGTAATAACAACAACAACAGCAACTCTGTAATTAACAGAAGTAACACAAAAGAAATTCTTCTTTTGCTTATTCTATACACGCCTACACGGCGCATGCTCCACGTGTAACGAATCTCATGCATCCTGACTGAATTCTCTTCTATTTGTTTTGGTATTCTTTCTAAAGATGATAATGACGATAATTGTGAAGAGAAAGGTATGGGAGTACCAATAACAACAACAACAACTACCACAACAAGACTACTTTTTTCGAAACATTGCAGTGCGTGTCCATCCCGTGTTTGTGGTATAACGTGGCGTCAAGTGCTGGCTCGTTCTTTCTGATGATGCTGATTATGAAAATGATAATGATGATGATAATGATAATGTTGGAGGATATATCTGCCCCCGATGGAGTTCGGCTGCTGCTTTTGCTGCCGTTGCTGGACAGTTGGCTGACTGGATAGTTTTGCGTACCGTTTGCTTCTGTTACAAACAGTTCGTCCTTGCTACGCGTCACGTTCGGACGCGAACTCAATAAACTGTTTTAATTTACTTCAAATAAAGGAAACGGAAGAAAACAAAACAATTTTCACAAATTATTTGAAATATTCAATTTTATAAAGAGAGAATAATTCCTTTTACTGAAATTCAAACAGAAGTGGAAGTTATTTATGGTTAAGGATATTTTCAATCGGAGTTTCTGTCAAAGAATGCGTGGAATTGTTTAAAGGAAAAATTGTTTGTTTAAAATTTATTTAGATCTTCTTCATGAAGGACTCGTGCTTTAAATGACTTATTCATAAATTACCTTGAGCGTTTTTTTTTGGTGATATTTTTTTTGTCATACAAAATTTTGAAAATATCAATAATAAATAAATTATAAAAAAATAAATATTCGTCGACACTCCACGATTTTTTTCGGAGCAAAATCTTAATTTGATCTCTAGAAGGACATTTTTAAAAATTGGAATTTGTTTGGTATTTGCTACATGTTTCGCTTGTCATAATCGTTGTCTTGACATTATTTCTTCTGTCACTTTAGTTCAGATGTTGTCATCTAGTATTAATTGTAAATTTTCTTTAGAAACAAATTGTTATTTTTCTATTTTTGCTATTCCTTCTTTTACTCAGCCTTTCCTATTGGAATCATATTCCCTTCATTCAATATCGCCTTATATCATTCATACATCATTCATACCACGTGTTGTACAGCTTCTTAACACATCTCATGAAGTTCCGACGGAAGCTCGATCAAATAATTTGCGGAAAATATGAATATCTCATAACAAAAACCTGCTGAGCCAATTACTGAGAGTGGAAAGAAACGCATTCTTCATTTTGTTTTTTAATCTCATTTAGAATTCAATTTTCATCGGATTTATTTGCCTTTAGGGTTATTAATATGTACGCAAATAGAAAGAAATTGGTCCCAAATTAGACGGATCAGTGAAATTTTAGTGAAATCTAAAGAATATTAAATTAAATCAAAATAAAAGAAGTTAAATAAAAAACATGCTGACAAGATCAATAAATCAATAAAAATAAACAAAATATATAAACAGAAATTAATAAATGTAGATAAAAACATATAAAAAAGAAATAAAATATAAATAAAAAAATATAAATAAAAAAATATAAAATATAAATAAAAAGTTGAAGCCAAGATTAAAAGAATATTTGGATGAATAATTAAAGAAAACAATTGAAAGTAAAAGTGGAAAGTAAAAGTAATGTAAAGTAAAGTAAAGTGAAAGTAAAAGAATATTTTAGAACCACGAAAAAAAAATTTGAAAGCGTAAGTAAATAATAAATTATTAGTAATTATTAATTTATTAAATATTGTTATTTATAAATAATTTTTAACAACTTAATTGCATTCTATTTGACCAACGCTTTAATAAAAATCTAATTATTATGTAATAAAATTTTAAAATAAAATTAAATACGATTTATGTAAAAACAAACATATAAACACATTTAACCCAAATCCCTAGCGCGCACCATACATGCACGATCATACACATACACATAGCTCTAGGCTAATAAACAACACAATATTTTAATTAAATAATAATTATCATTACTGTTTTCCATTAAAAACACTCTCAGCACAAACATGTCTTCGGGGGCACATATATATTAATGCATGCATGTATGTGAATACATGTGTGTAAGTGTGTATTTGTGTGTAGTTCTGTGTGTATGGGTATATGTGTATGTATGTACGCAAATTTGTTTATGAGTGACAAACATGTGGTGATGCGAATTGGTAACACATGTAAACCTCTGCGCTAAAATAATCTCCCCCATAGAATTAAAATAGGTCTGTTTTCTACTACATAAATTTCCATAAAGCCCAAGAAAATAAAACAACAACAACAATAGAAATAATGCATAGATCCCATTCATTTAAAATGTAAATCGTAAATCTTCCTAACGGAACGGAACTAACAACAATCGAAAAAGGATTATTAAAGCGGAAAAGAAAGATATATTTATTCAACAAAATATAAAGAGAACTAGTTTCCGATTTTCCTTTAAGACCGGGGTGATGCGAAGCACTCGTACCCTACGCATCTAATCCGCAAAACTAATCAATTTATCATCATTTTAAATTCAATGTAGGATCGGTTTCAATAAATCTCAAATTTCAATTTTAAATATTCTTAAAATTTAATCAAAATTCATGGAATTTATTTATTACTTTATGTCCTTTTCTGTTTAAAAAACATTATTCTTTACGTTTTATTTCAAAGCGCTCGCTTCATTTCAGAAAAATAACAGCATTCTATTATTATCAAATCGAAGAAATAAAAGAAGGCGAGCAAAACATAACAATGCTTAATTATTAATTAATGAGGTGATGCTCATTATATTCAAGCAATGAAGTGTATTTCGTTCGCAGGAATGTAGAATACAAAAGAAATAATCAACCAATCGAAAATCATCACAATATCGAGCAAATTAATTAAAGTCAATCATGAATAATGAAACAGAAGAGAAAGAAGGGCATCAATATTTAAGAAAAATAACAAGAGGAAAACAAGAATGTTTTTTAACAAACAAGAAACAACAGAAAATTAGCAATTATTATTAGCAATTTGATGAATAAAATAAAAAATATAATGGATTTTGGAACGAGTTTCCGTCATTCCTTGTCAATTCTGATCTGTAAACAAACCGGTTTCGGCGATGTGCCATCTTCAGTATTTTTTTCGTTCTCATCCATTCCATCTAAAAAATATAACAAGAAAATAAAAAGGGTAAGAAAAAAAAAGGGTTAAGAAAAAACCAACTAATATCATTATTATTAAAAAATTACAGAAAACTAGTTTCAATTTAACGTAAAAATAAAGTGTTGAAGAAAATATCGAGAATGTTTTTTTCGTATCGAAGCAAGGTACAGAGAAAATGCATTGAAAGTAATTAAGAAGAAATGGGAATTATATCTCAAAATTATCACCAATCATGACCAAAACAATCTTTAATATAACTCTTAATACATGAAATAATATTCTCATCCATAATCATCGACAATCGTCACCATGACTGCGTTGTCATTATTTTAACAAGTTAACATCATCTTTTTCATCATCGACAGATGATATGCCTAATGCTATAATTATCATCATCATTATCACTCTGAATCATGCCACCATGAATTAATTTAATAAATTATTACAACCATCACCAAAGATATCTTATAACACTTCTGGTTATGGGATTAAACACATTCTGATAATTGTGATGATATTGAATATAAATATAAATATCATCAATAGGTAGTTGCATGACATGACATTGCTTGGTGATAAATTTAAGATATTTAGTTTCGTCATCGTAATCATCATCACCATCATTGCATTGTCTAAAGGGAATTAAGTTACGGCCATCATCATTAAACATCAGCATTAACATCAACACTACCTTCCAATGATAACCATAATTAAACATCGTCTTATAACCATAATGTCGTTTTTTTAATTTTAAGCACACTGTATTCGTCTTCAATAAAATATGGCATATCTAATTATGTTGTTAACACCATCAGAAATGTTATATTACATTTTAGTTGGATATATGATTAACAACATTCTGAACATTGTGTTACCATGACGTCATTAATAAACGTTATCATCACCAAAGATACAAAACATCTCTGGTGATGTGATGTAACGAATGATGATAATCGTCATGAAACTATCATAAATTTAGTAAGTTAATATAATCATCGTCATCAGTTGTATCAGATGATATTGCCAACATCAGTGTCATCATTTTGATACCATAAGTATAATAAGAGAACATCATTATCATCAATAATAACTTCGAGCATCTCTGGTAATATAATTAATATCACGATAATTGCATTACGATGACTTTCAGAAGATGTTTCGAATGCGAAGACTTGATAAGTGCAATTAAATACTACAGATTGACCTCAATCGATTTCTATCACTTCGTCAATTGTGTCATTGAAAATATTATTAAACTGCGTTTTAATTATCCCAAATAAAAACAATATTTTTCTAATTAAACACATTTTACTAAACATCTTGAACAGCAATTATCCACAATCTTCATTCTGTCATACTAATTGACATTATCATCGTTATTCTCATCATTATTATCAAGAAACAGCAGGTCCTATTCGTAAGTCATAAAGATTTCAAAGAAAATTTACAAAGAAAATTACTCTCTCAATATCGAATTTATCATCGTCTGGATAAGATAAATTCCATCCAGAATTCCATCTCTCTTGACCTTGACACTGTCTTAATCGCAAAGAATGTAAATAATTGACGAGAGTGGGAGGGAAGCACACTTATTAAACTCAAAAAGAAGAACCTTGACATTGATTGCATTAAATTATTTATTATCATGCCATGTGTGATAAATTGTATTCTGCAACACTTATGACAATCACAATAAGTGACTTATGCTTCAGTCAGTCCCTTCAAGGTTTTAAATTTAACAGGGCGAGGTTTTATAAAGGGTTTTCGAATCAATCTTTGGGATTATTTTTAAAATTAAAAAAATGATTTATGCTTGACAATTTGTCTAGTATTTGTCAAGGTTTCATATTTAAATATTAAAAAGTTTTGATTTGAATTAAATTTGTTAGAAATATTCTTAGATGTAACGCCAATTTATTTTAGGTCTATCTCCCACGTGTTATATTTGATACTCACTCCCTTCCTCTTCATCATCCGATTTAGTTTTTCTTTCTTTTCTTTTCTTGCATGCTCTCTTTCTCTGATTTATTATTGCTGTGTAATGATAAAGTTTAATTATTTGCCTAAGACGTTTGTTGAACCTTCCACTTTTACGTTTATTGCCATTTATTATGACTTAATGGCCAATATACCGGATAACCATCAGTAATATCTGATAATCTTTTTAAATATTAATTAAAATGAATTATTTTGTTAGAGAAGAGAAAAGAAACAAAGGCAAGAAACACAGATTTTATAGACGTGTCTAAATATTCATTTTACCATTCATTAATACCATTCATTAACCTCATTTGACCTTGCCTGGAACCTTTCTTCATTTATGAACATAAATTAACTTCATACGTTTTTGGGATTTTACAAAGAAAAAAACGTGAAGTCCAAGTGAATTCTTCTTCAGAAAACCGGCGGGGGAGCTGCTTTTTTTCTTTTCTTAGCCTTCTTGATCTTAAAGCAGATGTTATCTTTTTAAAAATAGCAAACAAAAAAATAAATAATCTGCAATCCGAGGACAAATTTGCGGCAACAGTTGTTCGTACTTGCTTTTATTCATTTTATTCTTTAAGTCAAATATTTTTCGTTCAAAACTTTTATAAAATATTTGGTCTTAAACGTCTGTCTCTTCTTTAGTGACTCCTACATATTTTCTGTTCACGTCTCGTTCGTTCGTTTTTTTTGACGCTAAGAGAGATGGTGGGAGAAGGTAAAAGAAAAAAGAAAGGACCGCGACACTTAAAGGGTACTTTGCAAGGATTTATACAGACTTAACCTCTTTGAAGAGTTTTCTTGAAAAGTAAATTTGATTTAAGAAGCATGAAGTGAATTGCAGACACAACAAAGATGCTTTAATAAGTTGGAGTTTTTTAATTTTGGGTTTCATGAAAGATTAATTAATTTATAATTTGTTATTGCTTTCGAAAATTAATTGAAAATTTTTAAAACTAATTCAATCATTTAAAGTGTTTTATTATTTTATACGAAAAAGTTCTAAACATAAAAAACTCGTTTTGTATATTTTGAAAGCTACTTTTTATGGACTCAAATTGTGGATAAAAAATAGTTAATCCTCGATATATTCACTGAAGTTATTTTTAATTTTCTGTCTGTTAATCGTTGGCGTTGAAGAAAGTGTCAACGTTTCTCTTTTTCTTTATTTTTGTACAGCTTTCTTTGACTAGTCATTTTCATTTTTGCGTTCGAATAGCTTAGGGAATTTGCTATTCCCTTTTTATTATGTTTAAACCCTTCTCGCACTTTCAGTACTGTCGCTTCTCCTAGAGTTTGAACTTTTTATAATGCCAGCGTCGCAGAATGTTATCTCTTCTCGTTTTTTTCTTCCTTTTCTGGCTTCCCTCTAGTTATTATTCCACTGGTTTCTTGAGCAACTTTTTTAATCTGTGAGAAAATGCATTAAACTCCAAACATCCTTTTCTTTACTCGTTTGTTTGTACCCACACATTTTCGACTTATCTTCAATACTAGTACGTTTCATGCTTCCTCTCTTCGCTCTCTATCGTCATCATAATTTTATTCTTCCTTTCTTTCTGATGTTTTTTAAGATATTTGCGTCTGTTAAATATTTCAAAAACAGGTAATATCTGTTTACAAAACAAAATTTAAACAAAATTTATCCCCAGTTTTCTTGTTTAAATTTGGATTTATATTTAATTATTTTCTAATTACTAATTAGTTCTTATAATTTTACTGACACAATATACTGGAAATTTTTTCTCCATTTTATATATTTCCATTTTTTGTTTTTTTTTCTTATATTTATTTTATGAAAATACCTGTTGGATCTATTCATAATCTTCATAATGTTGGTTCAAGCAGTCATAATCTATTTTAAAAAATTAGCTCATCATTGCATTGTCGATGACATTTCACCCACACACACATATGAACATGCGCTACCATACGGAGAGAGCTACCCCTTTCTCATATATTCGTGCTAAATTGTTATGACACAACCATCATAAGTTAAACTTCAACGCATCGCCTCAATCTTTAGCACGTCAAAAGATTTTCCATCGTCAATAAAGAATTGAAAAAATAACGGACTAATATTGTGTGGGCATGTAGTAGTAGTACAGAGTAGTGCACGATAAATGCTATCCGGCACGGTTCACTGTTTACTGCAAGAAAACAATTTCAGGCAATACAAATAAAAACACAATACAATAGAATCCTTTTCCACGTACCGTAAGCAGGATATGATTTTCTAACAACAACTCGCAAATGAAAAACTCAAATGAAACGAGAATGAAAGGAGAAAAGAGAAAATTAAAACATTCAGTAAATGTAATACACATGCACATGCACACATAGTCTCTACTTTAATATCTGCTCTTTGTCAATTAAAATTTGTAAAACGGAAATGAAGGTAAAGTTTTCCTTTCGAAAACGACGCATCGTATGAAGAGTTATAGGATATCTATTATACCCGTTTGTCTGGTATGCAGTATCAAACTGTTCTGCGGAAATAGATTTTGGTCATTTAATATCATTATGATAGAGTTTTACGAAGGGCCATTATCCGGATTTCTTTCTAAAATAATCGTTTCAGTAACGTGATTTAATATGATCAGATCTTCTTTTAGGGTGACTTTACGTATTAATATTACCGCCGAAATTCCATCGAAGCTTCGTCGATTAAATTTAAACATTCTATTGCTAACTGTTTTTAAAATCGATTTAAAAGCTTTCCTCGAAAAATGTCATAAAAATTGACTCCGAATATTGAAATTGTTGCCTAGTAAAGTTAGAGATAATTCCAACTTATAGTTATTTAATTAAGCAACGTAATGATAAAGTTAACAAACATCAAAACGGTCACTAGATAGTATAAAATGCAACAACTACAACAGGAAATAATTAAATGAAAATATCATTTACATAATATTTCCTATCGATGAATATTTTTTCGCAGCAAAGACTTTAGGTGAACCAACCAACTATCCGGTTAGTCGGTTACTAATTTTGTTGGTATGAAATATAAGTAAATTATTCCTTCACCGATACAGATAATTCCTCTTTCACTATAAATATTCCTTTAGTATTCACAAATGAGATTAAATAAAACTGTGAGGAAAGTGTGTCTTGATAATTAGAATAATGAGATGTGATCTAGAGTGGCAACATAACCAATGGTCGGAAATCAGGAAACGATTGAAAGAAATGCATCTAAGCCCGTCAAAACCAACGGCAAAATGTTGCATAACTGCCGACCAACCAACAAGACTGGTAGTCATTTAGTAAGGTCATTCTATTCAAAAAGCCATTTTAATGAAATTATTCTATCAATATTAACATTAAGAAAATGAATTAATTCATGTTTATTAATTAAGGGTTAATTCCTTTTTAAAGAAATTTAGTTAAAAAATGTTGAACATTGTTTCTCTAGAAAGTGTTAGCAAGTGCGAATTAATGACATTCGAAGCGAGTGAGTCCTTATATTCGCAAACCTCTACCAAATCCATTTCTATATAATATCCCTTTTAATATTTAATTTAAAAAAGGCTGTTAAATTTTTAAGCAGTTCATGAAATTTTTAAAATTTTAAGCATATCAAACAATCTTACTTTATCTATCAATCTTTACTTTCTTCTAAATTTGGCGTTAACGAAGTTTCGGGAAATTTTATTTACCTGAATGAATTTCTTTTAAAAGTCTTTTAATAAATAAATAGATATATACGTACACTATATATAATGAACAAAAGAAGAAATTGAATAGAAGGAAGTAACTGCAAGCCAAAAAGTTTCAGATAGTTTGTGTGAAGGAACTCGCAAATAAAAGAAAAAATGAAGAGGCTTCCTTAAAAGCTGAACTCATTAAAAATTCGCAAACTTTAAGTTACTTCCATCGCTTACTTGTGATATTATTTTTTGTCTTATGTTTCTTCTTATCCTTCTTCCTCTTCTCTTACTTCTCAGCATCTTGCTCGCCTCTCTTCTAACTAATTTCATTAAATCAATCAAAAGAGTTAGTAACAAACCCTTTCATGTGAGGAGAATCTTTGGTAAAAAGTATCCCTTCAATATATTTTTTTAGGATTTGATCAAAATCTGAAATTTATTGAAGAATTGTTTCTTTCCTTTTCAATCATTATTGAAAAAGTTTTGTATTGTTTAGGGTCTTTTTATGAGAAGATTGATTGATTTGAAACTGATGTATTGATTAATAACGACTTAACCATTTTGTACAAGCGTTAAACAGGAAGCAACAGTACCCATCAAAGTTTTAATATTGAGATTAAAGAGATTGCTTGAAACGAACACAGGAGGAAATGTAACGAAGAAAATAAATGTAAAATACTTAAAGTGCAATTAACTTCATATTCAAAAAGAAAAGTTTGGTATTTATTTCAATATTTATTTCGGAATATTTATAAATCGCCTTCAAATCTTAGTTTATCTAATTATCATCATAAAAAAATTCAAAAATAAATTATTCTTGTAAATAAAAAACATTAATTTAATTTTTTTTTAATTCTGCTTTCAATTGCTTTTAGTTTTCTCATTAAAGTCTTGCTTGGAAAAAATCGTTAAAAATTCATTAGATTTATTTATGTTTTCTTCAAAAAAAAAGCTTAACACCACAAACAATGAAAATCACTCTATGGAAAACAAAGAGTCACCATGACACACCTCTCTCTATCTAAATCTTTCACTGTGAAGAAGATTACTTTCAGCACCTAACACTAAATTTTTTTTAATATTTAATATAAAAAATGTGCAAAATTCAACGAATCGTGTTGTTAATATTTTTCCACATTTTTTTCACCTCGACACAATTTCTTAGCATTTATTTATTATTCCGGAAGAATTTTTCGGCATTATAAAAGCTTAATCGCTTGAAAGGGAAGGGATAAAAAAGAAAGTAAAAACGAAAAACAAGATGAGGCTGAAGAATATGATTTTTGTCGGGTCATAATTGTTTGGACTTTCCAAGAGTCTTTTAAGCTTTTTAATAAAATTATGCAAATTTTAGGAGAAGAAAAGAATTTGATTAAATATCAACAAGTTAGATGTAATAAAGTTAATTAAATCTTAAATTTAAATAATTCAAGAAAACGCTACGCACTACAAAAACTTTCAATATTCGTCATCCTTTTCTAAATTTCTCTTGTTCTTCTATATCATCTTTCATTACTTTGATTGCGAAGACCTTCCTCAGAGTTTTATTTAATCTCATTTTTGATTATTAAAGGAATGAGAGAGTGAATTGTGCTGGCATCAAAGTGTAAGTGTATCGGTGAAAGAATATCTTACATATATTTTATACCAACAAATTTAGCAACCGACCAACCAGGTAGTTGGTTGATTTGTCTGCTTGATTGCTTTGCTTCAGAGAAGAAACTTATCGAGAGGATATACTATGTCGATGATATTGCCATTTAATTAATTGCTGCTTGTGTTGTCATATTTCATACATTCTAGCGGCTCAGTCGTTGCCTTTTAACCATTTAATAAACTTGCTTATTCATAGATCGCCTGAGGTATAGCCTGAGGTTATCAGGCGATATTTACTAGAAATCGATTTCAATATATTGTCTCAATCTTGAAATCATCTTTTATTAAAGCACTTTCATTTCCGGAATACTGAGAGTCAATCAATTCCTCTATCTTTCCTTCATTTATTCTCTCCTTTCTTCCCCCTAACTCCTTTCTCCTTTCTTAAATGTGGATTTAACAAAATTTGGTAACAGTGCGTTCGAATTTCTTTAACGAACTTTTCACGAAGTTTTGCTGTCATTTCCAAACTAACCAAAAAAGGATGCCGACGCACTTTTATATCAAACTCTAACTCGGCAAAGATAAAGATTTTCATATAAAATTCTTCAGACAAATCAAAGTTTTTCGGAGAATCGAAATCAATATTTATGATTTGAGAATTGATGGTTGTTCAACTTGGACAACCGCTGGTTGTTCAGGATTAAATTATTATTTATATTTATTAAACGATAATAATGATTACCATCATATTCAACAAGTCTTCGAAATCAGTCTGAAGTTATGTTCATAATCGATAATGTGTCATGCATTAATCGAAAAAGTTTTACGTGAAAACAAATTTGTAAGTAATCTAATATTGGTCCATACCGCCTAATGTTAAGACCTATCTGAGTTTGGCCAAGCTTATAAGCTAACGTTAAAAGGATTGGCAATTGAAATATCAGAAATTCTATCTGGCAAAGGGCTGACATTACGCAAGCCAGATATCGATTTACAACGATTAGAAGCAATTTTAAGATTTAATATAAGAAATATAACCGTTGTGACATGCACAAAATATTAATATGATTAATATGAAAGATTAATAGAAAATATAAATACTAATTTAATCTTACTGATAGTTGCTCATTTATTACCTAATTTTATTTATTTCCCAATTTTATTTATTCCCGAAAATATTTCATTCCAGCTTTGAAGTTGAAAAGCAATAGATGCTCTTTTCTTAAGAGCTCGAAATAAATATATTCCGATGTCCGGAATGCTGTGAAGACACTCAATAAATAAACTGAAATCTTCTTTCAATTTTGGCGGTGGTGAGGGTGAAAAATTCCTTCGTTCATTCCTCTTCTTTGTTTTTTATTTCTGCCTTCCTCTTCAGGAGATTCCCACCCTCTGTCCGCAAAAAACAAAACTTCATAATTACTTCAAGATATCAAAATTAAAATGTCAATAAATACTCATCAATAATTACAATTGTAACTTTGCTATTGTTGTTGTTGTTGTTGTAATATATAAGCGATTATCATGTGCCACGCAATGACACTTACTTTGTTGCCATTTATTTATTAATCGTATTCTAATTGTTCATTAATTATTATTAAAAATTATGACGGCGCTCATCTTTCGTGTCGATGACTAATAAAAGACTTCAAATGGTATTGTTGATTATAATGGTGGTATTAGTGGCGGTATTAGTGGTTTTTATGATTGTAATACCATTGAAAATTAACGGCACAACATTAAGAAAACTTCGATAACAATTGCCTTTTTGATCGATGCCCTTAAAGGGTTGTAACGGTGTTAATGCTAAGGATTGAAGTTATTATCGTCGTTGTTGTTCGTTTTGTTAACGTTGCTGTCGTTGTTGTTGTGATTGTTGTTGCTTTTGTGTTTAATTGTTAGCCTATGCTATCATATTTCCATTTATTTGAAGAGTCCTGGAAGCACGAATTGTAAATTTGAGTAATATTTTGTAACTTAATTGAAATCCTTAACACGCAATTATTTTTGCATCTATCCTTCATCAAATTACGCTTCTTTCCTTCAATTTTTCTTTTAAATTTTGGCTATCAATTATATTGGTCATATTAAATTTCGATCCGCTCCCTTTCGAGCCGTTCCAAACATCTTTCCAAACATCTTTAGGGAATATTTGTTCTTGTTTGCTTTTTTCTATTCAATTTTTTTAACATTTTTTTTTATTTATCGCACTTATTATACGATTAAAATAAATATAGTATTATACAAAAAGGTCATTTATCTTTTGTCTTTGTTTTCGATTGGTCTAGAGGTCGCTTATCCAGTTCAGAATTGAAAATAAGCTGATTTTTTTTTTAAAAATAAAAGATTAATCTTTCTTTCTCATATTTTCCTCTCTTTTTATACACTACACCCGAAAGGATATGGTACATTCCCTTGATCGTTGCATTTGTCTGGTATAGAAGAGTTCCTATATACACTTCCGCTCAGAATTACCCCCTAAGTCGATTTGAATAACATTGAATATTCTTTTAGTCTTTGACAATATTAAAGTCAGAAATATTAAAAAAATCGCTCAAAAGATAATTGTTCACTATATCCGAACTAAACCATTTTCACACAATCTTTTCATTTTTGAGTTAATTATATCTTAGCCAATTCAATTTGAGTTCGTTTTTTAACATTCAATTAATTTCAGTTTAAAAACGTGTGAATTTTTAATTTAGCAAATTCCGACGATTTACTAAATTTCAAATTTTCGGAATTTATTTATTTCATCAAAAAATCATTTGGCAAAAATCTATTATCGTTCATTTTTTAACTTTTCAAGGTTTCCAAAGAAGAAAATTCCAGTATTGTTGATTTTGTTTTTATTATAAACATAATTATGTTTACAGTTATTTTTATTTTAAAGATATATACAAAAAAGGAACAAATTTACGTAAAATAGCGCATTACGCAAGAAAATCATGCATTTTTTTACATGATTAAACATAAATCAAATTTATTTATTTGAGTTTTTATATTCTCGTAAGCACTTTTTTGTATTTGTATCTTTCTCTTAAATTTTTAAAGCAATAAATCATAAAAGAAAACTACATGCCATTATTTGCAAAATATTTTTAAAAAAAATTATAATGTAAGAAACGTAAATAAAAAATATGAATCGACGACGTCTCGAATAGCGTTATTGGTATTTGCTGCTGTTGTTGTTGTTGTTGTTGTCATTGTGATCGTTGATGTAGAATCGGGAGAAAAGTACGTTTACTTTTGCAATTATTATTATTGCTGTTATTTCCGATGATAATGATGACGCTGGTATTAGCGTTGTAACTGATTTGTTCGCACTCGGGCCTTCCTCGAACGTTCATACTACTGTTGTTACATTTATCTTTATTGGTGTTGTTGTTGTTGTTACATTATATCGTTCTTTTGTTTATGGTCGTTCCGTTCTTTCAAAATTCTTCTCCTCCTTGGAGGAAACGTCTTTTTTATTAAGGCTGAATAAAATCCAAAAAATTAAGGGGCGGAGTACCGTCATTGCCAAATAATTTTTTTGTTAATCTTTTTGTTTTGCCATTGTTATTTTTTAATTGCTTCAATTCTTTTGATACCGTAACAAATTATCGCCCCATTTGTTTTGGCTAATTTTAGTTTTTCCTCGTATTGTCGTTGCTGTTTTCCTCGTATTGTTGTTGGTGTTGTTGTTGATGTAAGTATAATTGCTATCTTCCATTTACCAGAAAACACGATGAGCTATACAATAAAAAAATATATATAGAAGCATTATTATACGTGTACGCGTATTAAAAAATTCACTAAAATTTCATTCTCATATTGTTGTTTTTGTTGCTTTTATATTGACCAAATTAATATTTAAATTTTATTTTGTTTACATTTAAAACGAAATACTTTTGATATTTAGAAAAGAAAAAAAAACAACAGCATATCATTCATTTACTACATTCACAAATACTTGAAAGAAACGCCTCTACATCTAAAACTACTTCAATTACTCCTGATTCGTTCGTCAATAGAAACGTTTATCAGTAAAAATCTTTATCAGTAAAAATCTTAATCAATCAAAATAAATAAAACAAATGAATAGCAAACGAGCCGCATGCAAAATATTATTTTCCAATTTCATTTTCTATCATTTTTGAAATTTTGAATTTTTGTTTTGTTTGAATTTTTATATTTTTTTAAAAAATTAATTATTATAAAATAATTAAAATTCTATTTGTCTTACCAATTATATATCTTTTTTCATTTGTGCGCTTTTTAAATTGTTGTTAATTGTGCTAAATTTGAGTTTTTAGAATTCTTGAAGTTGAAATTATTGCAGATTGTGCTTAGGATTATCATAATAATGATATAATAATGATGATGCTGATGGCTAAGTACTTCACATTTTATAGTAGTATTTTTTCGTTATAAAATAATTTTAAAAAATGTCAATCGCTATTTATCGAAAAAGTTAATTATTTAAAAATGTTTTTTCTGTTTCAAATTTCTTATATAGCATCCTCTTCTTCGACTGATGATGACGTTGTTGTTGTTGTTATCGTGGCAAAATGTAATGGAATGAAATTGAGAAGAATAAAAAATTAACGAATTTTAAATTATTAATTTTTTTATAAAAAATTAATTGGAAGATTAAAAGTTAAAAGTAAGATTAAGGAGAGGGGAAATCGAATTGATTGAGCAATCGAAGGTGAAAGGAAAACAACTAAACGAGATAAAAATACGGGGAACATAAAGAACGTGATTAATTGGGTTCGGTAATAAAGAACGGTTACGAGTGATGAGTGTTGGAATGGATTTCTGTCATCCCTTGGAAATTTTAGTTTGAAAACAAACCGATTTCGGTGGTTTCGATCATTGAAGACAATATCCCCGAAACCGGTTTGTCCCCAAAACAAATTTGACAAACGAAGATGGAAATTCGTTCCAACACTCATCATTATCCAACCCTGTCGGAGAGCTAAACGAACATCATGGAACAATGGTTACGAACATTTGCCAGGGCGCTTTAGATATTAATATTCGGCACATAAATTCGACTAATGGGTATCGAAATTTGGTACTTTTTGACGATGGCATTACTGCTTTTTATGGTAAAAGGACTTGTTATTTCTCAATTAATTTAATTATCATTAAATTAAATACAATTTATTATTTAATTAATTCTGAATTATTTTTTCATTCTTATAATTCTTTTCGAAGAAGAAATTATTCTTTTAATGAGAAATAACTTAAACCGAAACAATTACCAATGAAATTTGCAACTACTACAAGAATAATCGATATATTACTTTTTTAATCGATGACCAAAAAAAATTCATTTATTTATCATAAATTTATAATTATATTATTAAAAAAACTTACGTGTCAGAGGTCGAATAGGATGCTTTCCCCAAAGGAAACGATTCTTGACCGGCGATAAAAATGAGTCACGCGACAATGGCGGACTTGAAGCCCTTGGCACCGACATAGCACGCAATGGTATCAAATCATCAACATCCCACCAGAAAGGGTCACGTACTATCGATGAAATTGGTAATTCCGGATTGGGTGATAACATGTCCCTGAAGCGATTCCTGGGATGAAATATTGGTAGTCCTGTGGGCAGCAAGTGGTTGTCAGTTTGATCTTTTTTTATCACTCGAGTATTATCGTCGATATTGTCGTTGTAGTTGTATAGTTGTGCGTTATGAGTATTATTGTGGTGCTCATTGTGAACATGATATAGGTGTGATATGGTGTATTTGTGGTGAATATTGATAAAAATTGGGATGGGTGAAGATGATGGATGGAAGTTGATGCTGATGAAGATGAAAATGTTGAATGTAGTTCTTGATGTTGACAACAACAATTACTTCATTTTCTTTATAATCGTTCTCTTTATGTTTCTCTGAACATTGTTGTTTTTACTGTTTTTATCATGGTTATTGTTATTGTTGTTATTGTTATGGATAAATAGGATTGTTCATTTTTCTCATTGTATTAATATCTCCTACGTTTTTTAAGTAAAACATGTAGTACTAAAATGGGTTTCCTTGAAGTAAAACAGAGAACGTCATTTCTAATTTTCTTTTGCTCTGTATTTTGTTTAATTAGAAGAAACAAAAAAGAAGGAAAAAAGAATTTTCTTAAACGTAGAATATTGTATTTTCATGCATTTAAATCACCCCTAAGGGTAACTATGATGCTTTTACATCAAAGCATCTATGCTAGAAACGGCACAGTGGAGCAATTTCATTACTTTTCATTCTCTATGCCAGAGCGAGTGAAAAAATACAATATATTAGAAATATAGAAATCTTTAAAACACTTGTAATCACGTCGTGTTTTATAAAATTTATGCTAATTGTCTTTACAAGAAATTATAAACATCAATAAAAACAAATCAAATGCGCTTATTCCAAGAGTCAGTTGCCCTTCAAATGTTTGTTACAGTAGAACGATGTAAAACAATTGAAAGGCAACTGGAAAAGACGAGAAATATAAGGGATTTAATAAGCGTGGAATAAGCTCATCAATTAAAGGAAATAATGAAATCTGAATAAAAATGAAATGGAAAATGAAACTGAAACGAATTTATTGCTCAAAGTTTAATCAATTAGCTTTTTAGTAATGATTTTATTAATATTGCTAAAGACTTGCATTAAATGTAATTGGTTGTTAAATAATTTTAATTAATCTAAAACATTAGAATCGCCAAATATCCTTCACAAGCTTGAGTATCATCCATATTTTCACGAATGCAACCGAATTTTTTAACACCAAGGGCCATCAGATTCTGGTAATCCATCTCTACTCCTTAGTCACAAATATATCTTTCCACATAATCACCTCTACCACCGTTTGACTACCATATAAGTATCATAAAAGTATCTGGTGTCAGACAAGAATGTCCTACTTTTATTCTACCTGTTTTCAACTAACTATTTTTTACCGTAATGTCCTTTTTATTCCTACCGACCTACCAATGAATTACTTGGCGAATCCCTTGCCTTGCAGGTTCTTGCCTTACGTACGTTTGCACTAAAAAACTATACTTCCCTAAAACGAGCAATGATATGCCGTTCGCAACTACTCCAACTCACTAATTGAACCTTATTATCATTATCTTATGAAAAAATCAGTGACAATTGGTGAATTGTTCGAAGAAACTGTTCTGTGTATTTTTTCACTTCGTATGACCGGAAATTGTAAAGCAAAAGCTCAATTAAAAGCAACAAAAAAGAGGAACAAATTTGAATTCTGCCCAAATTGTTTTACGTATTGCATGGGCAAAATCGCATATAAACACAAAGGGGTGTGGCAACAGTTCACACGCGCACACCAAACGAAAGAGAGTACCAGACAAGCAACAACATTTTCGTTGCTTAATCAATTTTTCTTTGAAAAAAAAATTTTTGTTTTGGTCAAATTAGCTTTTAAAAGTTTACCCTCGGCATCATATGCGACTTCGGTGGGACGTGGTCCCCAACGGCCAGGCTTTACAGGAGTGGGACTTGGGGTGCCGGCGCGTTCTAAAATGCTTGGCCTGGCAACACTGGCAGCTCTCGGTAACTTACTAGAAAATAATTCATCCAATGGTTCCAACGAACTGGCACGGAAAAGCGGCCTAGTAATAGGTGCCAAACTTGTGGCGCGATCAAATACCGACGGGCTACGTCTTGCCGGCGGAGGCGGTACTGCAGTATCGCCACGACCCCAATAACTTGGTGGGGGTACATACGGTTCACTACCAGCACGTCTAACCCGGCCTGGTGATGGCGAACGTGGCACTAAAGAGTAATGGAAAAAATACGCGTAAAAATAAATATTATTATTATTATTATTTCGATGAAATCAAGTTTGATTAAAAACATAAAATGTTTTATCGGGCGTAAATCGACATTATTTCCGAAAGAATTTGTGATGGCATTTTTTAAAATTCTAATCGAAATATTATAAATTAAGTCAATGAATCCTTTTAAATTTATAATTTTCAATATTTAAAATTACTGTGCATTTATTAATTAAATTAAAGATTAAATTTACGAACATTTGAATTAAATTTAAATCCCGTAATTGAAAACAAACTTTTTTGTATATTTGTAAAAAATTGGGGTTTTAAATTTTTTAATTTTAAAAATTTTTTATTATTTTTTTTTTTTTTTTTTTTTTTTGGTAATTGGGAAAGTCAATTAGTTTTGAATATTAAAACTAGAACTATCGTTCGTGTAACATTTTTAGCAAAACCGTACTTACCCAACAAAAGGTCAAAATACACAATAATTCTATCTGATTACACTTTTTTCACGATATTAAATTAAATGAAATGAAAATTAAATTAAAAGGAAACAGAAAATTTAGCAATTTCAACGAATACATTTAAGAAATAAAGAAGAAGGAACTTCGCAAAATTACAAAAACTGTGCGCACGAAAGTATTCGTTTATTACATGTTTCGTTTTCACAACATTCCTCACGGTTCCGTAAAAAATCGGACTTTGAAAACGAAACACTGAGAAGAATTTCAAAAAATCTTCTAAGCTTTAAATTTTTTATTTTTTTAAACTGCCATTTATAAAAATAAATTTTAAAAAATTTGTATTTTTTTTAAATTGTTTCATAATTGTTTCATCAATATTTTAATTGTTTCAACAACTTTCCTTAACTTTTAGATAAAACTTCGAAGTATTACAATTATTTTATACAATACATTTTACAAATTTACAAACTTTTTACAATATTTTAATAATTCTTGAAATTTCTTAATCAATTTTCATAAATATTTTGTTTTTTTTTTTTTTTTTAATTTGTATTTGTTGACCACCCGAACTGTTATGAATTTTGTTTTGCCTTTTGATTGACTGATTGATTGAAAGCTGGTTTCAATGAGAACTGAAATTAATTGGCAGTATTTACAAGCGCCACACAGTAAATGTAAGTGTCGATTAGTATGAAAAAGTTACAGTGATGGCAATAAAAGTTATACACATAAAATTTTAAAAAAGGGACATAAAAAGGAGAAAAGAGGATGAGAAAATATTTAACAAAAATAAAAATTACAAACAACATTAACGGACATGGCAAATGAAAATATAACGATAAAAAATTAAAATTTAAACAAAAAAAAACGACGCATTTATTATTAATTGCTTTGGACGTTTTTTGGAAAATCCGAATATTGAAAGAAGTACAAAATCCAAAAATGTTGCTTTGTCCATCATCCTTTTGGTGGCATTGGAGCATTTTTGTAGTACGTGTAATAAAACAAATTACTTTTCTGTTTATTAATGAATATAATTTTATTATTATTATTATTATTATTATTATTATTATTATTATTATTATCATTTTATTAAAACTAAAGCTAAGAGAAGTAGAGTTTGATATTTTTTATTGTGCTGGGGAAAAAATAAAAAGTAATTTAGGATGAATAAAAACGTAGGCGGGAGAAGCTACAATGTCTTCATAATTTGACGATGTAATATTTTGCGGTGTTGTCGTATTTTTTGTTATTTATTTAGTGACGATATTAAAGGCATTGTGTTTGTAATAAGTTTGATTCTGCCACTGTCGTGACATCGTGAGCGTTTGTACCATCATATGTCATTTGTCAAAATTATTTCGATCATATTTAAACAATACTAGTAACATCACTAGTAATGGTAGTAGAATTCTGGTAATAGTAGTATTGAAAGGAGTAGTAGTGGTAGTAGTAGGTGATAGAATTTGTAGGAGGAAAAATAATTGAAGTGGCGTAGAAAAACTTAACAAAACTTAATGATTGATGAATTGATAATGGATTTTTTAGAGAGAAAGTAAACGATTATTATAAGTATAAACGGAAAGTTTAACAGTTTAAAGAATACATTTCTATCCTTCTAAAGGGGATAAATTTCCTGTAAAATAGCTCGATAATATTTTAAAGGCTTCTCTATCGATCAGACTGTATTCCTCCCCAAAATTACTTTCTATCGTTTGAAAAGCAACAAAATGTTTCAAGCTTTCAACACACTTTCCGAAATTGAACAGATTTTTTAGGAGTTTTCGATTAAAAGATTTTTCGTATTGACGACTTTAATAAAAATTTATATATTTGTTTGTATGACATTTATATTTAAATAAAAATAAACTGTTTCCTTCCTAATTTGTTGGAAAATATTTCAAACAAATTAATACATTCCTCTCGCTTTTCGATTTTTTCACTTTTTTGAAAGACAACGAATTCCTTTAAAAATTTAACCTTTTGTTTTAATACAAACTTCATTTGTTTAAAAGTATCCACGTTTCAGCATGCTTGTATGTGTGTAGGTATGCTTGTATGTGTTTGCATGTGTGAAGGTATGCACAGATGTACGTATATCAATATTGTTTTAATATTTTTTCTTTAACACAAAAAAAATATTTAAATATGTTTTATTTCTTAATTTCTTGACCTTGATTTTTTTCTATCGCCAAAAAATAAAAAAGAACACTTTAATTAATTAATAGGAAAGAAAAAGAAATCAAACTTCAAATACAAATGCAAATTTTATAACTGTGCTACAGTAGTGGCAAATAATGAGAGACATATTACACGAAATTTCAAAAATATATCAATAAATATAAGATGCTGTATGTGTATGCGTATGTGTATGGGTATGCTTATGTGTGTATGCGTATGCGTATGGCTGTGTGGTTTTATGTGTTATGTTTTTTTTTGTATTTGTGTGTGTGTGTTTTCTTCAAATTTCTTTTCGTTGGAATTTGTTAATATTGTTTAATCACTTTAAACCTTTTTTAGTTAATTTCTTTTATTTTGAATTTTAAAAGATAAAATTTTAAACGAATTCGCTTAATTCATTTCGTGCATACATTTTGTAAGATTTGATAATTTTTTAATTTTTTGAGAATTCCTTATTCTTCGGTTTTACTTTCAGTTCGTGACTAGCTCTACGAATGGCCTGATCAATTGTGTATTTTGATTATTTCTTTATTACTTTCTTTTCTTCTATCTTATAAATTGTTTTCGCATATTTGCTTTTGGATCTAATTTTAATTGCATCCGTTGGTTTTACGTTATTTAGAAATCCTTACCCTTGAGGTCTTGAAGGAGCTTGTCCTCGGGCTCATATTCAAGGGGCAGCAGAGCATTGGGGGTAAGGGGTTTATCCTTCAAGTAGAGGCCATAACGAGATGGATATCTATGAAGTAGAAAGAAAAATAATAAAATGATTGGAGGATGAATAAAGTTGGTAAAGGACATAAGAGGATAGAAAATATGAAAGATAATTCAAACAGATCAGGAAAAATTTTCTAGAAAATTTTATATAAAAATTTACCTGCGTTCAATTTCCTGCATACGCTTCAAATGTTCATTCCAAGCCCTCTCTGCGTCGTAGGTTGCTGGAACTTTTATTTATGAAGAAAAAAATAAGAGAAATTTTTCTTATAATATTTTTAGAATTCTAGCAAAAAGCTAGCAAAAGACTAACACAAAATAATTTCAGAAAATCATCTCACAAAATTATGCTTACAGTTCAAAATGATTTAGACAGATAGATAGAGATAGAGATAGATAGAGATAGAGAGCGAGCGAGAAGAAGAAATAAAACAGTGATTTTTTCCAAGGCAAATGCGAAGACCAGCAATAACAGTGATGGCAGTAACAGCAAAGCATAGCATTTAAAGTTATGCAGCAGCAACAGCAACAGAATTTGAAAAGAATGCAATAAAAGAATATGTCAGAAGTTATGAATAAGACAGAAATATTTATAGTGACCATAGAGGACGACAAGGGGAGATAAATTAGATGAAGATGACGATAAACTACAATGCGTGTGGTCGCGAATGTTATATCGATGTCCAAACAAAAATAATTCTGTAAAATTATTTTTTTACATACAAATCATGGATTTCCATGCATTATTTCTTTGCCGATGTTTTTGTGCTTTATCAGCATAACTGATTTAATTTTTTTTGTAATTTATGAATAAACTTTTAAATAAATTCTGAAATAGAAATGCTGAAATTTTGAATAAAAAATTTATAATTTTACCAAACATTTAAGAACATTTAGGAAAAAAGTAAAAATATTGAAAAAATACTTAAACTCAATTCTGACAAACATCAAACAATATGAATTCAATACTCGCATTACTTTTATTTTACTTGTAAATGTAAAATAATTTGAAGAATTTACGAGACCATAAGTGATATGCATTAAATCAATGATTAGTATTAAATGAAGTACCTTTATTAGTCTTCCTGTTACTTTATGTTGACATAAGTTCACAGTTTAATTTCAAAGGGTTGTTTTTTTTTAACCAAAATTTATAAAAGGATTAATTTTGACCCCCCAAAAGAAAGTAATTTCAACCAAATTAATCCAATAAAAACCCTTCAGTAATTTAATAATTTAACACGAAGAACATCTTTTATTATAATAATTCAATAATTAGCGCCTATTGAAACAACAAATTTTTCAAAACAAATTCTATACAATATTCATAAGTATTTTATTCTTGTGGTAAGCATTAGAATTGCCTTCTGATGTACGAGACAAATACGCTCAGATGACGTAAGCAATAAAAATGTTTATTCTGTAAAATTTATAAGAAAGAAAAGAATTTGTAAATTTAACTGATTAGTCAGGTTTACGATCAATTAAAAAATATCGTCTGATGTCCGATTAAAAATATGAATATGAATTATAGGCATATAATGACGATTTATTGCAGAGCCAGACGAGTCAATAATTGAAATTAAATTATATTTTACAACTTTACCAATTATATAAACTTACAAATTATTTATTTATAAATATTTGTAAATTTTTGTAAATTATATTTATATAAATTATGTTCTAAGGTTTTAGATTGCTTTACTATTCGTTAAAGTAATTCTTTTGAAAACCAGGCGATGGACCACCCGTTATCTCTTCCTACGTATCAGCAATATTTTATAAATGCGAATTATTTCATCATTATTATAAATACATTAGTGTCTTTCAATTAGCTGTCGTTTTAGGGACTTTAGTATTATTTTGCTGGCAATGTCTGCAACATATTTTTTATATGATTCTCAGAAGCTTTGTGTGGCCAGTCGTACCAATACTAGCACAGAAACGCTCAACAAAAGAGTTTAATTTTGAAATGAAAATAAATAGAGGGAGAGAGCTTTTAAGCAAGAATTTTTGTTGCTGCAAATATTTTTAGGAATTTCATATTTTTTCATTGAAGAAGCTAATTTGGGGGAAGTCATTCGATACGAAACGAAATTATATTTTTTTGTATTTTTTTATTGTATTTTTCTTTTTTTTTTTGTGTTTTGCACAAAATTGAGGGTTAAAATTTTAAAAAGATTATTGAAAAGAAAATTTATATTATTGACGTATCTTGCTTCTGTTTATTTTAATTCTGTTTAAATTAGTTTATATAAACTTTCTTAATGAAAATCATGAAATATTAAAAAAGGAGATTGTATTCTATTAAATAAGGAAACACCTTACTGTGTCTGTCCGAATGTATAAATTCATACAATTTTAAAAAACAGAAAATTAGAAAAAAGCTAAAACTAGTGGAAAACTTAAAAGAAAGAAAAAATTTACAGAAAAGAAGAAAATTAAATTTAAGGAGCTCTTGTTTCTCACAAAAGTTAAAATTATCTTAATTGCCGATCTTTTCGTTTAAGCAAATCTATAAAAATCAGATATATGTATAATGTATAAATATAATATATTATTAGGATGTGGCCATGCTAAAGAGTTTGCAGAGATCCGATAGAAGTGAAACACAATAAACTTACTTGTTCGGCTGTAATGATGATCGTAGATAGGTCTTGGTGTGTAACCGTAAGTTTCTCTGCTCACTGGTAAATATCTGTAACCTTGAGATTGTACGCGCTCGTTAGCGGTAGCGGGTTCATCAAAGATGCTCCTGTACGGCATGGGCGAATCCAAATAGGCGCTCCATGGGCGACTAGCACGAGGAGTTTCGCGCGCACGAATATCTTCAGATCCTGGAGAAAAGCGGAAATATTTAAAAGGAATAAATTAATGAATTCCTTTCGATTCAAATTTTGATGAATACAAATGTTATTTGATTATAATTTTATATAATTATGAAATTGTTTCTTAATTCAAAATGAAAAAAATCGCTAAGCTACAGAAAATTAAAGCTTAATTCTAATAATTAAGCGATTAAGGAATAATTAAAAAATAAATCATAAAATCTTAGGGATGCGATTATAAGGTTCGACTATCTCATAGAGATTTAGTTAATTTAGGGATTTCTACTTGAATAAATTAAATATTAAAAGTATTCTTCTACTAAAACTCTTCTAAAATATAAAATAAATAAATCATTCTTAAGCAGATATTTTACGAATTTTGTTTAATTAAAAATGTTGGAATTTTTAGTTGCAACAATTTGATATTGATAAAATCAAATCAAACAATCTTCAGCAAGTGAAAAAGTTAATATATAATATTGTTATTGTTGATAATTTTGTTGTTCTTCTGTAATTCGTCAATGCGTGTGTTAAGACTTTACACAATTACAATGACCTAGCTCTCTAAATTTAGCAAAATACATGTGCACGCACGCACACACACACGCATGCATACACACATTTATACACGAGAAATATGCAAATTGTTATATAGATCAACAACAACAACAACAACAGCAACAAAACTGCTGTTTTTAAAGCCACAACAAGAACATCGCCACCGCATATAAAACTGTTTGTGCTCTAGAAAAGTGGCAAAGAAACAGATTTTAAATATAAAAAAGCTTTTTTGTTTTATTTAAATTATACATAAAAGACGCCAGAAAATATAAATAATAAAAAGAAAAAAATCGGAGAGACGACCCAAATTTTTCTTCTCGGAAGCAGAAACAATTTTGATTACATGGCTGTGACTAAACGAACATTTCTATAAAAAAATTTGAATTTCTTTTAAAAAGGAAAAAAAATTAAAAGTTTAGAAATAAAATTTGAAAGAGAATTAATATGAAAATTTATTAACGATTTAATTTCTAAGATTAAAAACGATTTAATTTTCCAATTTAGAGAGTATTGATTCCGAATGAAAAAAGCTGAAATTTTTCACTTCAAATTTCATAAATAATTACCAAATTTTTTGGGCTGGATACCAAAAATAATCTTTATATTATAAGAATTTTCAACAAAATTTTCAATGCGCTAAATATTTTTACGAGTATTTGTCACAAGAAAACGGGAATTGAGATATTTTATTTACATGTCTTCAATTCATATTTAGTTCAAATCATAAAATTGTAACAAAAAAAGGAAATAATAACATTCAATGATAAAATTCTTATAAAGCGCCCACACCTATGCACATGCATGTACACACTCACACACATCATACGGTCTGGTGCAACTGAAATTATGGTCACTATCAGACCTTGAAGTCTCAAAACTAAAATCCATCCATTAAAAAATTAATGACTTCGTTGCATCTTACCCGTCCCCACTTTGGAAATGGAAATGATGGAAAGGTATGAATGTATTCAAATTATGCGGAACTTATGTAAACACATTTTTTAAGGTTTCTCTTAGTCTGTTTAACATAATTATGATTTTGCGAAAATTTTGTTCTTAACGGCCTGGAATGGGTTAAGTAATGTCACTTTCATTTATATTTATATATTTGTATGTTTACGATTTATATAATATTTATATAATATTTATATAATATTTATTCCTAAAATTTACATTATTCTTTTATATCCATCTTTTAATTTCTGAGATAATATTTCTATCTTTTATTTTATCTATTTTTATCTATTGTGTTTTTCAATGATGTTTTTTCCTCTTTCCCTAATTTCTCACATTATTTTATTTAACTTTCCTCTACTTGATTTATTTTACTCACTTCATTGAAGTCCTAACCCAATCTACCTCCCTCTATTTTTGCGCTTTAATATCTTTTTTCAAAAAAATCTATCTATTTAATTTTAATATTGGGTCTATTAATTTATACTCTTATGTCATACTCTCTAGTTTTTGATCGTTTTCTTACGATCCATAAAATAATTTTTCGCTCTAAAATAAGTTTTGCTTATTAATAATAATAAAGATTTAAGAAAATAAGTATTTTTAAATAGATTTCTTGTACTAAAAATAGTTGTAGTCCTTAACAGATTACCAAATACTTTAAATAACATTCTTTTAAAATTACCTTACGATACGAATATTTTGACACAAATAATTTTATCAATATAAGCAAAATAATATCTATTTTTGAAATATTTTTTATTTATAAACCTTCTACTTGTATTTATATTGAAAAATAATTTCATATAATGATTAAAATTTTAATAATTATTTTTAACATTTATTCATATTAAAAAATATAATATTAAAAATATTTTTATATAAAAATAACATAATAGTAATTCCTTTTAATATAGCATTTTTATAATTAAATTTGTATTAAGAATTAGTTTTGTATAAATTTTAAAATAATAATAATAACAATAATAATAATAATAATAATAATAATAATAATAATAATAATAATAATAATAATAATAATAAATAATTATTATTTCTAAGGTAAAAATTTATATTTATATTTTCATGACAAAATTTTTAATTTTAAATTAGAAAAACTACAATTATTCCTAATAATGATGTTATGAATTTTTATCTGAAAGAAATCTTTCTTTACCTTTCAAGGATCGTATATATGATTGCCAGAACTTTGCCTTCTTGCTGGGGGTCTCGTTGCGACCAATCATTTCCAAATGACTCTTGAACATTTTGATTGATTTTGTTGTGTTTGTAGTGCTTTATAAGCGTTAAATACAAGCAAATTTCGTAGTCTCGTTCGCTATAAAAATTAAAAAGGGAAATATTACTTTCTTGTTTACACCAGAGTTAAATAAAGTCATTAAATAGTCATTAAAACTTTATAAAATCACAAAAAATTGTATATTTAAGTAAGGAAACGTTTAAAAATAAATCATAAAAATCATAAATATTTTCTTAACAAGTTTAAAAAAATATTGTATACTGTATTGTGTTAACTCTCACAAATTATCTAAATATTTAAAATTTTTAAAATTCATTGCGTTATTTAATTCAATAATCTCCTTGAAATTATTCGTAAATAAAAAAAGGAATATGAAAATAAACCACTGCATTCAATTTCAGAAAAGCTTTTCAAGATTATATTTTTATATTGAATTTTTTTTTATATTTTTAGTATTTTTTTTAAAGAAAAATTACTTCCCCAACTTTTTTGTTGTATATATTTCGTTTTTTTTAATTCGAATTTTACACTTTGATTAAATTTTCTTGATTTGTTTTTTACGATAAGCGATTTCTTTGTTGGCTGCTTCGACACGACAAGATCAATCTCTAAAAATACGTTTAATAAATATATATATAACAAATATTATATATTACACATAAGTACTACATATAAGATCCGTATAAGTACCACATATGAGATTCGTGAATGCACTTGTATATCCTATATAAATGCATATATGATTGGTCTTGCATATTTATTGCATGAAAAGGCAAAGCAAAGTATCCGGAGAATTTCTCTCTATTAAATATTTCTCAAAGGAAAATGTTGAGTAAAGCGAATATATAAGAGAAAATAGAAAACTAAAGAAACTGAATAAAATATTTTTGTGAAGTAAATACATTCGAAAAAGATTCTCGAATGAGTTTAAAGCATAAAACTGTATACATGATATTGAGAAGGTGCTAAATCAATTCTATTTGGCCAGAGAGATAAAACATGGCCCCCAATCGAAATGATTTAATGGGTAGGGAAATATTGTTGTTGTGCAGCTAGAATTTTCGTTTATTTTTAAATGTCCTTGAGTTAAAGAAAATCGTGCGAAATGAATTGATGGAAAGATATTGCTCTGAAATGGAAAATCGCTAACGAACAGTCACGATCCGATAAATATTTAAATCTTAGAAGCAATTTCAAATATATATCGAACTTAATGGTCTTTAGAAACATTTCGAATTTTTTATCGTGAAGACCTGAAGGAATTGATAAATAAAATTCGTGAAATCACAAATTTTTCGTTGTCTATCTATTTCTTTAGCTGTTGTGGACTTTTTTGATGACAATCTCTCACGTAATTATTGTAAAATAATTACTGTTTTACCCTCCCCCCCTTCCCCTTTTTCTAAAAGTCTTTACAAGAAATGCGAGATTCACATTTCGTTCACCAAAACGCTTTCAAATCAAGAAAGATTCCCGTATTTTCGTGAAGTGTAAAATTCGGTTATTTAAAAATTTTTTATTCTTATTTATTGTGTGTTATTTTTATATAATTTTTTTTTCATAGGTTCATAATTCCAGATGAAATTGTTATATAATTTTCTCACTTTTAATACACTTTCATAAAAATATAAAATATTTTTTTGGCTAAACACTTTTTTCCTTGAATTCCAACAATTTTTATTAATCCTTTAAAATCGTAATTTTATGAGAATAGTTAACAGATATTCTCTTGCTTTGTTTTTTTTATACATTTATTTGACTTTTTTTATTCTATATTTTTCTATTTTTTGTTCTATATTTGTTCTATTGTCTTACATTTTCTGTTTAGCCTAAAAAAATGATCGACCTATCCTCAACGAAGAATTTTTTCAAACTGCCAACGATTCAAGATTCGCTTTACCAAATTTCAATTCTTTATTGAATTCGCTGAAACAAGAATTTTCTTAATTTCTGTTCATCACATCACGACCATATACACGAGCACTTACGTACACTCGGGGCACACATTCATACCCATGGGAAATTCGCATACAATCCATTTAGTATCCGTAGTCTTTAGATCTGTGCGCTTCCTATCAATCGCTTTCCCAACGCGGGCACCCCTCCTCCCTCACTTGAATCGCCTCATAAACGAAGAGGTATTCCGTGAGCTTTTCCGTAGCGTCTGAGCGTAAAACAAAAGCTCATCAACTTCCGAAACTAACAAATTCAAGTGTATGCGTGCGCTTGAATTTTCCGTGATTGTGATTGTGTGTTACGATGCAGACAGGTGTGGGTGGATGTGTATATCAATATAATAATAATTCCTCCCACTCTACACAATCGCCTTTAAAGAATTGATTTCTGTTTTCTTCTTATATTCTGCAGAACGATCGACCGACTGGCCGACCAATCGATCGAGCGACCGACCGGCCAATCTACGAATCGCTCTTCCTTCGCATCAATCGATTAACATTATTTTTCTAATTTGCCCTCTCTTTTTATTCGGTTTTCTCTTGCAAAGTTGGAAAAGATTGAATTTTATTTGTTTTATTTCCGATTTCTTTAACGTAAAAAATAACAAAAAATATATATTTGATTTATATGAATATATAATTAAGAAATTTTCAAAATATCGAAATATTTATTTTTAAAATGAAAAGAATTTCCAAGTAAAAAATTTTTCTTTAAAAAGTTAGTACTTTAACATTTAGTTGGAGCCCAGAAATGTTTCCTTAAATTCGTAACAATTCTTAAATTTTCCACTAGAAATATTTACAAAAAAAATTAAAAAAGCAATTAACGAGTCTGAGTAACGAAAAACGGTACAAGGGCCAAAAATAATTAATACAAAATCTCTGCAATTGAATTTCTTTCTTTCTTCTTGTTTGTCTCTAGTCATGCCGATAAAAATAGAAATTTTGAAAAAATTGCAAAAAAATGCAAACATCTGCATTCGAGAAATTAAGAAAAACAATGAAGCAAAAGATAGATTTTATTTTTTTTTTCTCTTCGACTAAGGAAAATTGAAACGAACGAACGATATTATTCAAAATCTGTCAGTTAATAATCGGTATTCGCGCCGCTTACCGAAGAGTGGAGAAGGGCAAGAAGAAAGGTTAATAGATAGATTTAAATATAGAATAGACGTACAAGAGATTTGTTTATATGGACGAACGTGACGTCAATTAGAAGAATCAGTGTAAACATTATAAAATCTTGATCACATTCATTTACTTCAGACCATTTATTCTCGCCCGCCAACTTTTATTTCATTTTTAGATTTCACTAAAAATGGTATTAGTTCGATATTGCTTCGTGATCTCTCCTTTGGGAGGAACTTCTTATTGCACCCTTGTGCGCATCCATCGCCCACTGCCAACACACTGTTGCAAATGAGTAGGAGAAGAGCTTTGGAATGCGCCCACAATATTCTGAACTTGATAATGAAAACTAATTGATCGGCGAACTAATTATTCTCCTTTTTCTAAGTTATGTCGCTTATTATCTATTTCTCGCTCTATCATGCGTTCTCAGTCATGCTAATCGATTAATTCTCTATTTTTATTTATCTTTTTCTTTCAATTCTTTAAACTTAATTTTAACTTAATTTTTACCAACGAAGCGTATAATTTTCTTAACATTTCTCTCGAAATATCATTCGTTCACTTTAAGTTTCTTAATATAAAATATTTGGTTTCGGTCTAGCATTTTATTTTGAAATTTCGTTTTTCCTTCTATTTAAAATAATTACAAATTTATATTTAGTTTATCTAACAGTTTATCAAAAGCTTTCTCTTGGTTTAAGTATTTATTACATTTTTTTATATTTAATTATAATATCGAGAATAATATTTATTAACAAATTTGTATTCGAATTGTTTTTATTTCATTAAAAAAATAAAGCCTTTGCTAAATTTAATTTGGATTAAGTTTAGAATGATTTTAATATCTAATTGGGTCATTTCTCTCATAAGGCTCTGTAGAATTTTGCATAGAAGGCACTTAACATAAAAGGCACTTAACATCCTGCACATTGGTTTTACCATAGAGTCACTTCTCTGTATGTAATTTTATATACAATTCAAAAGAAGCTAAAAGTCTAGAATATTTTGCAGTGTCTTCTTCGTATCTCGTTTCTCGAACTAAGAAAGACATTAAAGAGACCATTCGAATTATATCTCCGATCTATTCTTACTACCAGAATTTAACTTTCAAGTAATTAAGTCACAACTATAATTGAATTTAATCCAACAAAATATATTTTTATTCATTACGTAAATTATTCAAAATAAACAAAAATGTTTGAAGGGGGGGAAATCGTTAATTTAAATATTTGCAAAATGAATAATTGCAAAATTTACATAATGTTCACTAAGGAAAATTTTTTGTAATAAATTTGCAACAAAATTAATTAATATTCTAAATTAATTATACAATAAAATAAATATATTTTAATACACATCGGGATTACTTGTGTGACCTTCAAAATATTTATAAATACTTTTTTTATATGGTTATACATTAGGTTCTATTTTTATAAATCAAAACAAAGTTCTTGTTATTTAAAATATAATTGCTATGATATGTTTCCGTTATTTCTTGAGAAGCAAAAATTCGCTAATCAATTAATTTTTTATCTGTATTAAAATACAATAAAGGCATAATTAGACAAAACTAAAAACAAAGAAATCAAGTCGACGAACGAAAAATTAAATTATAAATAAAAATAATTCCCATTAATGTTTTGTATTCTTCCTGTATTCGATCCTAAATAAAAAAGTAAAAATATGATAAAACTTTAGGAAAGGAAAGAGAGAAAAAGTACCTGCAGTCATAAAATATTGATATAAATAATTATAATTAACTCAATAATTTATCGATCAAATATTCTTAATAAATATAAATAATGATAACTATGAATTATGATATTGTAAATTGTAACAATCATCATCGTTATGAACTTGAGAAATATTGTAAGGATGAGCAATTTTATTTAATGCGTTGATGTGTTGACAATTCTCTGCAAACAAAAATAATTAATATAGTGATTACCAACGTGAATGATATTGAACCACTTTTCAATTTGATGACAAGCTATTATTATTATAATTTATTAAATTTTCGAATTTAATTCATCTAAACATGTATTTTTATTCACTTTTAATTTAAGCAAATTTTAATGTCGTTAGCTCATTGACTCATCGAAACTTTAATTCGTTAATTCTTTAATTCGTTAATTCGTTAATTCGTTAATTCGTTAATTCGTTAATTCGATAATTCTTTAATTCGTTAATTCGTTAGTACGTTAATTCGTTAATACCTTAGTTCGTTAATTTCTTAATTCGTTAAAGCGTTAATTCGTCAATTCCTTAATTCATTAAATCGTTAAAGTCAAAGCAGTTCATTATTGATTTGTGTTAGGATTTTCCTTAGAAGAGACATATTTTCATTTGCACTCGATCTCTTTTCGTCAACATTTGTTTTTCCACTTTTTAATTTGATCTCACTTTCAAAATCGAGTATCTCGTTTATATCAGTTCAGTCTTCAAATTTCTTGATAGAAAATCTCATTTGCAGTTTCGGTTACCTTACTCGCATTTTCGATTTTTGGAAATCAAAATATTAAAAAATGTGTACAAAATGCATAAATTCTTTTCTCTATTAACGCTGAATTCCATAACGAAAGTATGGAATCGGTTATAGTAAATATTTTCAAGGTCACTAAAAATTCACATTATTTGTACAAATGCAGAAGGTCATCATTGAAAAGGAAACTACAGTATTCAGATTTATAATAAATTTTAAATTACTAAAACAAAATTATGTATAATATTCAAATATATACTATATACAATAAATAAATCGAAGGTTGAGTCATACATCACAAGCGAAAAAGACAACAATAAAATATCAAGCTAAACTTGACAATTTTTCGGGGACACAAAAACGAAAACTATTAATGAGTTTATGAATAACGAAATTAAAAAGAAGAAAAAATATTTTAAATATAAATTTCATGTAATAATTATTTTTGTTTTTGCAATCAAAAATAACTATGAATTTATTTTATTTATTCGCACACATCCGCATGCAGTTTAATATTTTTTTTTAATTTTATTTTGTATAGATGAAATAAATTGACCACTAGCTAAAATTTTTCAAAATTCCAAATACGTCGAAATGTGAAAACAAAAGACATCCTTGTGTTTGCTGAATTAGATTTTTCTATTTATATGAATTATTACAAACATATTTCATGATAATTAATAACAAATAAATGAAATAATTATTAAATAATTATTACATTATGATGAAATAATTTTTAATTTCGATTTCAGCTGAATTTTGGGTCTTTAGGACTTTCGACAATCTAAAGCATTGCTAAAACGCAAAATAATAATATTTCGTAATTTTACTTTAAAGAAAAAATTCACATATGTTTTCAATTAATCAAGCATTTTAAAACATTAGCATACATAAATACATTGCTGCTTCCACAACCATTGCTCACCAGATTCCACCCATGCAGTCGACTCTACATCTTTTGTTCTCAGTTTTAGTAGGAATTATATTTAATTTCTCACATTTAGTCAATTCTAACAGACACAATCGAATTTATTAATGAACAAAATTTCGGAATTGAAAAAAAATATAAAAGCAAATAGATAGAGGAAAGAAATAATGGAGATGTTTGTGGCGATCTCCTGTGGGGATCTTCTTCAAAATTTTTTAAAGCAAGCAAAAGACAAAAACATGGGAATCGTTCGGATAATATAAAAAAAATTATACCGTCAATAGGAATGACGCTGTTTAACAAAATTTATTATTTAGTTATCTCTATTAATACTATAAAATGCGAGTAAAATAGAAATGAAATTTTAGGGGCTACGAGAGACGTTCAATGTATTCCCGGTAACGGTATAAAAAGTACAACATTTAATTAATAAGCATTATATTTGAATATATTGGAGAGTGGTCACGCGAGTAAAAAAATTAATGTTTTGAAAATTCTGTATTCGTTTCAATTATTTACGATTTATTAAGAAACTATTTTAACAATAAAATTGTAACAATATTATTTTAATTATTCAAATTTTCATAAAACAACGCCTTAAAATAAAAAAAAGAAACTCTCTCTTCCATTCTCTTTCTCTGCGTAGTAAAAGCAACTACTATGGGTAACATACATGCTTTCTACTCGTTTCTTCAGTCTTCAGATTGAGAAGACCTGATTCTGTTTCGTATACTTTTGGCTTTTACTATTTAAACACAAACAAAACTTCTTATCAATTTAATTATCCTTGATTACTTAATTATTATGTTCTCTATAATTATCCATCGCCGGAGAAAAAGTTGCAATATATGTTTTATTACGTAGTCGAGCAATTCATCTCCAACGAGCAGAGAGCGCACATTTTCTGGTCTTTCAAGCCATTTCATCCATCATTTACAAAATGAATCGATCATACGTGCAACGCTTTCGTTCTACCCGACCAACAAACTCATTACCAAACATTAGGTTTTGTTAAAAAATTTCGGTTTAGGATTTCCATCGTTCGTTGCGGTTAAACCCTTTTTATGACTAAACCGCAAAATTTTATTTCTTTCTCAAATTGATAAAAGGGAAAAAAATAATATTCGATTCTTATCGTATGGTAATAAAATATGAAAAGGCTGATCTTTCTCCCGCCCCGATTTTTTTACTAAATCGCTCAATTTATTATTTGGGATTTACGTAAAAACAAACAGACTCAGAAGATTAGAAGAAAAAAATAAAATTATCCTTGGTACTTCATCATCAAGTAAAGGAAAATCTAAACAAAGAAAGAAATAATAAAAATATAATAATGATATTTTTCTACTTCGAGTAATAAACAAACTTAAGAGAAATCGCTTTTAGAAAAATTTTATTTAGTCAACACATTTTTCTAGGTCTTTCGTAAAAATGTTAATCGATTTATTTTCTGTTTTTGTTTTTGGTTTTTTGTTTTTGTTTTTATTATAGAGCCAATCTTACTTCGCGTGAGTCGTAAATATCGTAGAAATATTTCGAGAGAAAAGGCAGTTAAATTTGATGGATCGTTAAATAATGATCATAAAATTGCAAGAAAATGAGAAAGGTTGGGATGGTACTAAAGAAAACGATGAGGGGGAGAAAGTAAGAATAAGTACTAAAGATTGATGGAATGAATGAATTAAGAACAATAAAGCAAAAAAACAACAAATAAGTAATGAGACGGTGACGAGACGAAAGAACGAGGAATTGTTCGAAAGAAACATCCCGATTCATTCCCATTAGGTTTATCAATAATATAAATCAAATCAATTCTAATCCACCGACTTTTCATCTTCTATGCTATTGAACTCTCCTCCCTTTTCCTCTCGCTTTCTTTATTTTCCTATTACGCCAATTTTTCCCTTTATAGAAATATCCAATCCATCATTTCGTTTAGTTACCGAGAAATTTGATTAGAATTGACGGCGAACGTCATTCGCGATTAAAGAACCAAGAGAAGCTTCTGAACTCCTTTAACAATCCCAACATGTTCTCTGATTTTTTTTCTCACACCATTTTCTTCTCTACAGTCAGTCTTATCGTCTTACATCCTGAGACTTTCCCTTCTCTAAAATACAAAAATAATTCACTTTAACTTCTTTTGCAGATTTTCGGAATTTCGCCTCCGTAAATACTCTCTTCTAACTTCTCCGAGATAGACAAATCTGTTCATCTTTATATTAAAATTCACTCCTAAATGAAAGTCCTTGAGGTGTAAAATCGACATACAATCGAATGACAAAAACAATAACAAAAAATATCCACGAATACGTTTTAAGAATAATGGATGAGCTTCAATTCAATGAAAGTCATCACGAAGTCTGTCTAAAGAAATGGATCTTAAAGAAATTGAAGTAAGGTCGAACTAAACCAAATTTTAAAAATGTTTAAAAAACAAAAAGAACGAGAATAAAAATTAGGATGATGGGAAGGGTTTTGTCTTAAACAGTGCCGGTAAAGAAAGTCTGATGGGATGAAGGATAGAAAGAGAAAGAGAGAAAAGAGAAAAATTATCATATTTAGGCATTTTAAAGGTTTCACGTTTTGTGAATCAGTAAGAGATTTTTATACCGGAATAAGTAAGAGATTTTTATCCCGGAGAGACCTATAAGAACGCCTTTAAGTGGTCTTTCTTAAAGTAATTACAAATATCACACACCCAAGCCTTGCCCAGGCTTATATTTGCCTCTCATACTGTATTCGCAATTTATACATAAAGCGTAATGAGAAAGGAGTTTTCCTAAGAAACCTCATAAGAGGGTATACGAGTTCACGCCTAAACACATAATACTCAAGGAATGAATATGTAAAGCTATATCTTTTCGGAAGCATTAATTAAAATCCAAACCTTGGTCTGCAGGTAAACAACTAGGTCAACCTATCATTGATAAACACCGTAATCCATTTACTTTCAAAGGCAGGACAGACAAAACGTTGGATGAAGTTGTTGGTGCGGTTTTGCGGTAGAAATTAAATTTGCATATAAACTAAAGATATTGAAGACGTATATAAGAAAGTATTGAAGCAATGCATCTTAATTCAAACAGCCAAATGTCAGCCTTTCTTAATTGGCTGCTCTTGTTGCGAGGGCGAACGACAGGAACGTCTTGATATGAATGAATGTAAACGAAGATTACGAAGTGAAAGAAAAGGATTGAACTAAAGATGGAATGGAATTAATTTAAATGTAAACTGTGTCAATATTTCAATACTAATAAGACTTCAAAGATATTTGAAGGTTCTCTTTTAAGATTATAAAACATTCTCACTTTATAATTAATTTCTTCAATTTAAATTAATTTTTTTTGCTTTTAAGATTGCAAAACAAAATACACATAATTGACAAAAATAAAAAAGGAATCTTTTAAAATTTTTAGCAAATTTTAAAGTGGCAAGCATTAGAGCCAAATTTATATTCCAGTTCATACGTCAAAACATTTTAGGATACATTATATTTTATTAATATTTTCGGTAATTTTGGGTTTTTTATTTCTTTTCTTTTTGTCACTTAATTTTCTTATTTATATTTATATTCCACTAAATCAGCATTTTATGGACAAAACTTTCATAGAGCTATTAGTTTATGGCAAAACTTATCTGATATTTATAGAATTTAAAGAACCCAGATTAAGTTTATTCCTCTCGCAGCATAAATACATTCTGTCATTATGAATGACAGTGTGACAATAACGTCATTAGTGGAAAAAATTCAGATATTAAATTAATATAGTCACCAAATGATATATAGAAAATTTCAGCTTTGGCAAAGCCTTCAGTTCCTCTCCCTTTCGATTTTTCTCTTTACCATCAACTATAATTTCCTCTGACTCTTTTCTTTAGAAACCAATGATTTTACAATGCTCTGAGAATAAAAAATAGCTGAAAGAGAAATAAAAAATGGCCATGAAAGTAAAGCCATTTAGTTTAAATTATACCCTAGAGATATTAATGTATACCCAAATATTTCGTTATTAGTTTCAATAATTTGATTTTTACTACTTCTGAAAGACCATTTGCCATTACTTCTTAAAGAAAAATTAAAACAGAGGACGGAATGGATCGAAATTACATAAAATTCTGAAATGCCCCCTTATTTGTCCCGATCGTTACCCCTTCTTCGATTCATGACTTTCTAAAATTTTTGTAAGATTTTCTTGTTTAATTATTTCCCATAATTATTTATTTTTTCCATTTTTGTTGAAAATAAAACATAATTTCATACGCGTGAATTCTTAATTACCGTCAAAATAATATACTCCAAACATTTAATCCAATGAAGATAAAAAGCAAAAGTATAACTTTTTTATTCCTTTTACATTTTGCCAAATATTCGCAACTCACGAATTTCCAACTTTTACTCAAAATCAACAAACAATTTGAAAATTATCTCAAAAAATAATAAATCGATGCAATATTTGCAATAATTTATATTTTTGGAATCGGGAATATAAAATAGATGACAAAATTTATTGATAAACTTCTTGAAAAAATCTCAATTCAAAATATTCAATTAGTTTATGCTGGAACTTCCACAAAAACGGTGCTTTATGGCAAAAAGCTTTCATAATTTTCATAAAAGAGTATCAGTTTCGAACATGCAAAAATAAAAAGTTTTATTGGAGAATTTTTATTATTTGGAGATTTTAAAACAAAGCAATTTCTGATTTGAATTTTATTTAAAGGATTAAAATATATTCGCTCTCCTTATCGTCTTTGTGTCGAGGCTAAAACGTGCAATCATAAATCCAGAGACAAAAGGATTGTTTTCATTCAATTTCGAGATATTCTTCGTAACTTTCTCTTTCTTTTATTTAAATAAGTTAACCACGCAACAAAAACATTTAATTAAACATAAAATGAACAAATTTAGAACAACTTCATAATCATTATGATTAATTTAATTACTGTTAGCTATAAAAGAAATGATATAAAAAACAACTTCTATGGACGTGTGTGAAAGAAAATATCTCCTGGGAGAGAAAAATATAATAAAAATAAAGCAAATGCTAAACGTTTTGTGAAAACATTTTAAACAATTTTAATTTTAATTTTAAATATCTGCGAATTTAAGGAAAGCATTTCGTTCATTTTCGTATAAGCTCACTCAAATTAGCTCGTACAAATTTAGGCCTGGTATTGACCGGTTTTATTTGCTCAAGCCATTACGTCATTCAAACTCAATAAGTATTTGCGCCATTGCTGAAATGGAGATCGAAATTATCGAAAACCTTATAAAAGATAGCACAAACGTCTTAGTACCGGCCTAAGAATTCACTGAAGTAATAAAATTCTTATATACCATGATTAAATATTAATTTCGCAGTTACAACTTTTCGCGATAATGCAGAAATCATAAAAAAAATTAACAGGAAAGTTTGCAAAAAGTTGAACACTTTATAGAAACAAATAAGTGATAGTCAATCCTACATAAATTTGCATTACTTCAATGCGAGTAACACAACAATCTCGTACCGATAAAACAATAAATAAACATTTATTTCCAGGTTTTTTCTATAACTGCATTTTTTCAGTGCATGTGAAGCGAATGTCAAATTAACGAAAATAACATCAGCAACACAAAACTTCATTATTACATAAATAATGGTAACTTTTAAAAATATAAAAAATAATTATTTAAAATATAAATGACGATAAAAATGGCGTCCCTCTGGCATCACTAGTACTATTACAATTACTATTACTACTACTGTTAATATTGTTAGTATACAACTACTACTACACTACTACTACCGCTACTATTACTACTACTAAAACTACTATTAGCAGTACTAATACTACTTTTATTAGTACTACTAATACTATTCCTACTGCTATTACTACCACTACTATTATTATCACTACTACAGCTATTACTACTGCTATCAAAAAAAAACCAACGCATCACGACTGAGGGGAGCAACATTTGGACACGGATAATAGATAATGTCATGATAATGCCATAAGCAAACAACCGGAAAAATAAAAGGACACAGAAAAAGAGGAAAATCAAATCAAATTAACAAAATGTACGGATTACTTTTGGAAAATCTTTCGGAATACGTAAAAGCCGTTTATGGCGAAGAGAAATGGGAAGATATACGACGGCAAGCTGGAATTGATTCACCCTCATTCAGTGTTCATCAAGTGTATCCGGAGAATATGTTAAATAAATTGGCAAAGAAAGCTCAACAGGTTAGTGGAAGGGAGAGGGAATATAGAATGATGAACAAGTTCTTGAAAAAAAGAAGAAAAATTAGTTAAAATTTAATTAGAAAAAATTTACAAGCTAGAAATTTTTAAAATAAATCGTTTTCTTTAAATTATCTCTCAATTATTTCCCTTTAAAGTGGAAAATAATTTTTAAATCATTTTATAATTAAGGATAGATATATTTAACATTCCTCCCACCTCCCGCCCATCTACCACCCACAGGTACTCGGTGTTACAGAACGTGAATTCATGGATCAAATGGGTGTCTATTTTGTTGGTTTCGTTGGGCAATACGGTTACGATCGTGTTCTCTCAGTTTTGGGGCGTCATATGCGTGACTTCCTGAATGGTCTCGATAACTTACATGAATATTTAAAGTTTTCATATCCTCGTATGCGAGCTCCTTCATTCATTTGCGAGAATGAAACGCGGCAAGGACTTACATTGCATTATCGTTCGAAACGCCGAGGTTTTGTTTATTACACAATGGGACAAATACGTGAAGTAGCACGTTATTTCTATCACAAAGAAATGCATATTGAATTAGTACGTGAGGAGATACTTTTCGATACGGTTCACGTTACTTTCAATCTAACATTCGATAATCGAGCATTTACGCTCGCATCGCTAGCGATGACACGCGAAGAGAAGCATCTGCCCATAAGCGCTCACGTCTTATTCGAAATATTTCCATTTTGTATTGTTTTCGGGTAAGTGCGATAATTATAATGATCATTAACTACTAGTAAAAATTAATTATTACTAAAAATTCAATCTCTCTCACTTACATTTTCATACGAAATAATAATGTTAAACAAAAAAATAGGGCTGACATGGTTGTACGGAGTATAGGAAACTCTCTGATGGTCATACTGCCCGATTTGCTAGGTAAAAAAATAACAACTTGGTTTGATCTAGTACGTCCTCTGATAGCCTTTAAATTTCAAACTGTGAGTTCGTTAATCACTGTTTGATTTCGCAAATCTTGTATCTAATACTCAGTTTCCTTAGATACTCAATCGTACGAATAATATTTTCGAATTGGTAACGGTAGACCCGGTAGCGGATCAAATTGATGATCAAGAGCAAAACGAAATCCAATTACACGACGATGGTACGGAATCAGAAAAAACGCTTCGTCTTAAAGGTAAGGACTTTGAGGTTAGGTAAGGTAAAGGTTTAAATATATACTATATATCCAGAAAGAAATCGCATATATCAATCAAACGTTTGAATATCATAACTAGGTCAAATGGTCTACATGGACAACTGGCGCATGATCATGTTTTTAGGTACTCCAGTGATGCCAGATTTAACGTCACTCGTCACTACTGGCCTCTATATAAACGATTTGTCAATGCATGATTTCAGCAGGTCAGTATTATTATTTTTTCGTTCTCAATAATTCTATTCAACAATTATTCATTTTATTGTATATATTTATCCTCATTAAAGAGATCTTATGTTGGCGGGTACGCAACAGTCTGTTGAATTGAAATTGGCTCTTGATCAAGAACAACAAAAGTCCAAAAAACTGGAAGAATCAATGAGAAAATTGGATGATGAAATGCGACGTACAGACGAATTACTCTATCAGATGATACCAAAACAAGTGGCCGATCGCCTTCGCAGAGGCGAGAATCCCATCGATACTTGTGAGGTAAACGTTTACGCGTTACGTTCGAGATTTTTATCGTTCGATTGTCGTTTAACATTTCATTTCACATTCTCACACCTTTTCTTGTTATTGTTGTTTGTTGTTGTAAATGTATACTCATGAATGATTTCTTTAGATGTTCGATAGTGTTTCTATACTTTTTTCGGATGTGGTAACCTTCACCGAGATTTGTAGTCGCATCACGCCTATGGAGGTTGTATCGATGTTGAATGCCATGTATTCCATTTTCGATACTCTAACCGAAAGGAATTCGGTGTACAAAGTGGAGACTATAGGCGATGCTTATATGGTTGTTTCGGGGGCGCCCGAAAATGATCCCAATCATGCTGAGAAAGTCTGTGATATGGCTTTGGATATGGTTGATGCCATAACCGATCTGAAAGATCCTTCGACGGGTCAGCATTTACGCATACGTGTCGGTGTACATTCGGGAGCGGTTGTAGCCGGCATTGTCGGTCTTAAAATGCCACGCTATTGCTTGTTTGGCGACTCAGTAAATACCGCATCGCGAATGGAATCCACCAGCGATGCAATGAAGATTCATATTTCTCAATCGACAAAAGAATTTCTCGGTCCAAATTATATAGTATATGAGCGCGGTGAAATTGACGTGAAGGGGAAGGGCACGATGAAAACGTATTGGCTAAATGAGCGTGAGAAACGCCAGCCACTACAGTTATCGTCTGGTGGTGTTTTGCCCATACCAAATTTCCCGAACAAGGCGATCAGAAAGAAACGGCAAAGTAGTACGCATAGCGTCAGGGCTCTTAAGGCGCCACCAAAATTGTCGGAAGCTGCAACTATTTCTAAAGTAATGGATAAAGAAGGCTTTGCCACTAACGATATGACGAGCTCAGTTACAACCACTAGTATAACCACGACTATAACCAATAATCAGGTTGTTAATTCTCCTGCGTCTCTCGAGGATCGTAATCGTATATATTCGCCCATAACGTTCAAAGATGTCGCACGCCGCAGCATCGCCAATTCACCAGTACGTAATCTGTTCAGTTGTCCCGGTCGAGAATCTCGCTCGAACTCAACTGGCCACGTTCATTTACAGTCGCCGGCTGATATATTCGGTTCTCTAATACTGGACACAGAAGAATTCCTGGAGGATTTGCAAATGTCGCATCGTGACTCTTTGATAAATAATGATAATAATCATAACAATTCAAAATCAACACCAGTTTTGAATGACCCTATACCGCCCTTTCGAATCGGTAGCGCACCACCAAAACCAAAAACAAATGATCCTGACGATTTTACTCCAGAGGAATTGGCTGCTATGGAACAACTTCTACCACCCGCGACAGCACCTTCATGGGGAGCCACAACAAAAACAAGTGCCAGCATTCAACCAAAAGCACTTCTATCCAAGGAGCGGATAAAGGAAAGAAAGTAAGTAATCGAAGATTGTTTCACTTTGGAAATATTTTATAAAAGCAAAACCAACTATTCTTCTACCCCAAACCTTTTAGAGAACATCAATCATCATCCCCAACACATGAACCATCCCCGTCCTCACAAACCAAACGCAAACAGTCTCCACAATCTATAACGACTCCATCAGCTTCGACTGCAATCCAGACTATCAAGAACTCGTCATTCGAAATCAGTCGTTCGAATTCGAAGGAATCACTAGCACTGGCATTACCACCACCACATCGTTCCATGTCTGCACCGTCCATGTCTAAAGCGGCCCGCAAAGCTCTTCTCGCTGCCAAGCAAACTCAAGCTATAGAAAAATTGGATAAAATGATCGAAGAGGTTCAAAATGATTTCGGCGCAAAACGTTCGACGGTACGAGATCGTGATCTACGCCTGCATATGTTACCCTGTACAACTAATATCGATGAATATGATAATGATAATGAATGTTCGGGTGGATGCGGTTTTGATCGGCATAAGGGTTGTCCCTTATTTTTACCACCACCACCAGTTCCACTTCCAACCCCATCACAACCACTCCTGATGAAGTTTTCAACGCGTCACAAAAAACACAAGGAAGCGACGCATCAGCAAATCCCGAACTCAATATCGGACTCGACTATTTGTAACCATTGGTAAGTTCGGACGAACTTTTATTAGAATTAATTTTGATTAAGTTATGAAATTGGCTGATGTTTTTACGTCGTTTTCCTCTAATTTATCCCCTCTCTTAACCACCCACTTTATCATTCAACCTCTTTCAATCTCTCTTAATCCTTTACCCTTCGTCGGTCTCCCTCCCTACGTCATCCAATCTCCCTACGTCTCTCTCTATCTCTCTCCATCTCTCTCCCAATCTTCGTCTCTTTCACTCTCTCTTTCTCCCTCTCCCTATACCTCTCTCCAACTCTCTTTCTCACTCTCTCTCCTTTTCGCCCTATCTCTCTAACAGTCATAGCCACGGCTCCTCAGCCTTTCATCGAGATAGCAGTTGTCATCCCATACGAAATTGTAAAATGCTTAACAGCCACAGTTTTAACAGCCATCAAAACATAAAAACAGATCATCAGTGCTGTTCAGGATATGGAAATGTTAACGAGCGTCATTCACATCATCGTGCTCATTCGAATGCATGCCAGCTCCTGTAAAACAGCAACAAAAAGGCTAAGATAATGTGTGTAGAAATATTTCAAAGAAATTCGATAGCTTTAAAATTACCTGCTGTTAGTCAATTATATATATATATATATATATATATATATATATTATATATATATATATATATATATATATATATATATATATATATATATATATATATATATATATATATATATATATATATATATATATATATATATATATATATATATATATATATATATATATATATATATATATATTATATATATATATATATATATATATATATATATATATATATATATATATATATATATATATATATATATATATATATATATATATATATATATATATATATATATATATATATATATATATATATATATATATATATATATATATATATATATATATATATATATATATATATATATATATATATATATATATATATATATATATATATATATATATATATATATATATATATATATATATATATATATATATATATATATATATATATATATATATATATATATATATATATATATATATATATATATATATATATATATATATATATATATATATATATATATATATATATATATATATATATATATATCTATATATATATAATATATATATATATATATATATATATATATATATATATATATATATATATATATATATATATATATATATATAGTATATATATATATATATATATATATAATATATATATATATATATATATATATATATATATATATATATATATATATATATATATATATATATATATATATATATATATATATATATATATATATATATATATATATATATATATATATATATATATAT